>JASDQU010881126.1:12835-29846 GCA_032191745.1 Picea mariana | reverse complement strand
ATTATAATTATTATTATTATTATAATTAATATTAACAATATTAATTATCTTTTACATTTATTATTAATCACATTAAGGTGGGGCCGACTTGTACCCTTTACATAACAATTAGGGTTACATGCAGGTCTGACTCTTGAACAACATATAGCAAAGGATCTGGTACACCCACTAGTGCTCATCCACTAGGGGCACATCCATCGGGATTTCATAGCTCTGGCTCACTGCATTACACAAAAGAATCAGATCTACACACGTTCACCTGTGCTCATCCACAGGCATGTCCACTCTACAGATTTTCTTTCCCATTGCCTCACACAGGAGAATCATCTAAAGTTTTCTCATCAACTCTGCTACTCATAGGAGGCTAACACATCATCTTCATTTATGTTCACATGATGATGCACCCAACACTTTGGGATTTCAGATGCTCACCTTGTGCTCAGCCACAGGCACGTCCAACTCATCAGATCGCCTTTCCCACCGGATAATCCTCTGGAGTTCTTCTCACTCTCTAAATGGAGGAGGTCATCTCTACGTTCCTAGCTCTATCTCAGGCAGGAACCACATACCCTACTTAGGGGATTTCTCTTAGGTTTGTAAGTTGAGAGAAAGACTTCACATAGCTGCAATGATCCACACCTCACAGGTTTGTAAGCTGGAGAATGTCTCACATAGTGGCATTCATCAACATGAGGAACATGTCGTTTAAAGGCCCCCAATGATTGGACTCTCCATTAAGTTCTTCTAAGAGATATTTGTTGATCCCACGATACGTGCATATTCTGAAAGGGCTCTTCCAAAGATGATCGAATTTTTCGTGCTTTCCCTTATCTTCGTTTCTCGCATCCCACTTTAGCACTAGATCCTCCACCTGAAATTCCTCCTATTTAGAGTGCTTGTCGAAAGTTTTCTTCATTCTGTCTTGGTGAAGTTGTGATCGGTTGTAGACCTACTCCCTCATCTACTACGCATGAATTAACTGATTCATCCTTCTCTGTGTGTGGTCTAGATCGGCCTCTTTCTCTTGCAGCAACTTCCTGACACGCAATCCCAGTGAGGTAAGAAAAATCGTGTCTGTGCCATATATGATTTGGAATCACGACGTGGAGATGGACTTTTTGGTAGTGACTCTGTCCACCCACAGCGCATAAATGAGTTTCTTATGCCAAGCCTTCTTGTTGTCCTGCAGGAGTCTTTTAATGAACTTGGTTAAGATTTTGTTCGACGATTTTGCTAACCCATTACCCTGTGGATAATACGTTGTAGAATGTCCAAGGGTTATATTGTAATCCTTGCAAAACTTCTCCATTTTCTTGGACTTAAATGCGGTTGCGTTATCTGTGATGATCTTAATAGGGCACCTGAACCTAGACATGGTGTTGGTCTCCAGAAACTGAATGATGACCGTGTCAGTAGCTTGATTCATTGGAATTGCTTCAATCCATTTCGTGAAATAATCTGTGGCTGTAAGTATCCATCTGTGTTGTGTCGAGGATGGCGGATGAATTTCTCCTATAAATTCCAGGCCCCATTTCATGAATGACACTTCGACCGAGATCGGTTTCAACAGCAAGGGTTGCAGCTTTCTCCTTCCATCGAAAATCTGACACTCGTGGCAATTGGAAACCTCTTTGTACACGTTCACGAAGATGTTGAGACAATAGTAACCTTCTCTTAGAATTTTATGCGCGGTGGTTTTCCAATAGTGATGTCCCCCGCAGTCGCCTTTGTGGAATTCTCTGATGGCCTGTTCCGCGTCATCTTCTAGTAGGAAACTCAACAATATCCCTCCCGGATCTTTCCAATACAGTGATTTATCCAAGATGTAGAACTTAGTAGCTTTGAGCTTTAAGAATCTGGCCTTGGTCTTACTTAACCCTGGAGGATCTTGTAGATTCCTCAACACATAAATGATGTTTGTATACCAAGGTGAATCGATGAACTTCTGAGACACCTGCGCGGTTTTTTCTTTCTGAGGATTCTCTGACAAATCAGCAATGAAGTTGATTCCCAAAACATCGCAGTTTGATTGCACCATCATTTTTGCGAGGCCTTGTCCCTTGACCATATTTGTGGGATTGATTTTGAGGTCATATTTCAGCATGGTCGTGATCCACTTGCCTCTTCTTCCCTCAGGGTCAAGCTGAGTCAAGATATCCTTGACTGAATTGTTGGGAATGTAAGCAATAACGTGGGAATGTAATAGGTAAGTTATGAACTCCTTTAGGGCTTTCACTAAGGTGTATGCTTGTTTCTCCATAATGTCATACCTCAGTGGAGAATCCCTCAGCGTCCTGTTGAAATAGGTTATAGTTTTCTCAAAGTTATGATAATCTTTATGTAATAGTATGCTAGCAATAGTATGTTCTGAGGAGAACGAGAACAAGATGAATTCCTTCATGATGTTTGGGTTGGCCAATACGGGAGCTTTGGTCAGTGCTACCTTGATATCTTCAAATGATTTCCTAGCTTTGGGGTTCCATTTGATTTCGTTCCTCTTTCTGAGCATGTTGCTGATATGTTTTATAATTTTCGTCAGGTTCGAGATGAATCTTCTCGAGAAATTCACCTTTCCTAGGAAGGACTGCACCTCCTTCTTGCTGCGCAGAGTGTTGATTTTTAGGATTCCTTCTACCCAACTAGGATCTATCTTTATACCTTCCTTTAAGATGATGTGCCCCAACAGTTTCCCTTCTTTCATTTCGAAATGTGATTTTTTCGGATTTAGAGATATGCCAAACTTCCTGCATTTTTGGAAGACCTTATTCAGATGCCCAAGGTGTTGTTCTTCAGAGTCAGAGTACACTGTGATGTCATCCAGATAGATCATGATAAACTTGTCCTTTTCCTCAACAGATGTTATGTCCATCGCCCTCTGTAGAGTAGATCCAGCGTTCATTAGGCCAAAAGGCATCATGGCATACATGACTGTCCCCCATGGTGTCTTGAAAGTTGTCTTTTCCCAATCATCTGGGTCTACCATGATCTGATTGTAGCCTGAAAAACCATCCAGCATAGACATCTTCTAGGACCCAACTACCTTCTGCAAAATATAGTCAATATTAGGGGGCAGGTAGTTGTCCTTGAGGGATACCTTGTTCAAGTTCTGAAAATCCACGCACAACCTTATCTCACCGCTCTTTTTTCTTACAGACACCAGGTTGGCAACCCATTTCAAAAACCTTAAAGAAACAATAATTTTGGCTTCAAAAAGTTTCTTTACCTCTTTTTCGATTAGCGGCAGTAGCAGGGGATTTATCCGTCTTAGCTTTTGCTTGAAAGGATTTTGGTCTTCTTTGAGAGGAATGACATGCTGAATCACTTTAGTGTCGTAGACTTTCAAATCATCATAGCTCTAGGAGCAAACGTCAAGAAAATCCTTCATGAGTTTAATGTAGTCTTGTTTGACCTCCGGACTGAGCATCTTTGATAATTTGATTATCTTTGGATTCTCTTGGGTCCTGGTGTTGCAATCCTCGACATCCTTGTCATTTGCAAAGATCTTGGGTTTTCTAGCCACATCATTTTCATCAAACAACTTTTCCAACGAAACTAATCCCTTTGGGATGATATTATTCTTTAGTTGTACTATGTCCCTCCCAGCTATCTGGTTCTAGAAAGGGTCATCGTTACTGTGCGCAGTTGTTCTTTTGTCTTCGTCGCAGTAGCACTCGTTATCAATGTTTGCATTAGCGAACTCGTCGTTGATCTGGAGAAATATCTCCACCTGTTTTTCATCCTCAAACACCTGCCAATACTTGATATTATCGGGCACCGTCGGCCTATGTTTGACTTCGATCTCATACTTTTTGTTTGGAAAAATGGGAATTTTAAAAATTGAGGCCGAGGTGGCCAAGGAATCCGCAATTTGATTATGCCCCCTTGGGATCACTGATAGATTATACTCTAAGAATTCTTCGAGGAGGTCTAGCACTAGGTTTTTGTACACTCTCAGTCTGGGGTGCTTGGATTGGTATATACCTTTCACTTGGTTTATAATGAGCTCAGAGTCTCCATGCACCGCTATTCTCCTTGCGCCCAACTCTTTCAAAACTTTCAGGCCCAAAATCAACGCCTCATACTCAACCATGTTATTTGTACAATCGAAGGTGAGTTTGTATGAGAAAAGTTTTGTGCCCACCTTGGGAGGACTTATCCATACATCGACCCATGCCCCTTCCTTGTTGACGACTTCGTCGAAACTCATGTTCCACATCTCATTCTCTGCGTGGTTCCTTGGGTCTGCACACTCTATTGCCCGTCGTGTGGCTTTATCATCAACAACCATGACAGATGTCAGTTCTTCCTCTTCAAAGCTCATGTCATTGTAAAATATGGAAGAGTCGATCCCAGTGTCGACAAAGTAGATAGGGTGGTTATTCGGCTGCATCTTACTGCTCACCATGTATTTCAGCAATACTTCCATGTACAACCATCTTTCTTGGTTGAAGACAGGGATGGTGGTGTATGGCATGTCCATCTACAGAGTTCCCTTCAATTTTTTGGCCCATGACCTAGATAATAACATGCCAAATTTTGGGGGTATATCGGCCACGACCATGTCCATAACTATATTCTTAGAAGGGATTTGGACCAGCGACACAACCAAATCTTTGATCAGACCTAAACATTTGACTTTCCTTGAATCAAAAGAAAAAAGATCCTTATAGGGCCTGGTGATGTCCAGACCCAACTCGTCCATGATCACTTTGGGCATGAGATTGTGCGGCATGCCCGAATCCAGCATGGTGTTATGCAAGGTCGTGTCGTGGACCTTGAGACTGACATATAACGGGGAAACATCCTCAGTATTTCTCGTCTCCTCCATGCATGGACCAAAAAAAATGGCAGGGTGATCATTGTGGATGTTCAAAGTGTTGGGAGTCCCCCCCATCTTTATCATTTTAATAATATGATCATGATATTCTCCTTTCTTGATGAGTTCGTTGAAAGGGACAGAGATTTTAATCTTGGCCATTTCGTTCTCAAATTTAAAGGGCGGAGAGACTTTTTCTACCTCATTGATGCATGTCTCATGGCTTGTTTATGGTGCTATCCTTGGAACCTCCTCCTTTGACTTTGCCTTTTCCGTCGCATCCTTGTTCGGGTTGTCTTGCTTCAGTCGGCTTGTGGAAGGGGTATCCGTCGAATGCTTCCTTATGGGATTTGTCTGCTGAGGTTCTGTAGATACCTTTTTTCTCCTGAGGTTGTATTTATTTTGGAACTGCATGATGGCACTGTGATAACCCTTCCTGAATTCCTTTGTTTCCCAAGACAACGTGTCATCCGTCTCCATCATAATATCATCATTTTCACTCATGTATTGATCATGTTATCCCTTTGTTAAGAACACGTGTGTTTCCTTGTCATCCCAGCAATGCATTTGATCTTGGAACATCTTATCAAAATCTTCATCCGCGTAATTGTTTTAGAACGGGGGCCTTCTTTGTTGGTCGCCCTAGTCTCTCTATTCCCTCTGCTTAATCTGCAGGACTGGCCCTCTTCTAGGGTTCTGATTTTTGGGCTAGGTGTCATGTTGTTCTCCAGTGGTGGGTTTGTTTCCCACATACATTATTTCCATCATTTTCTCCATTGTCTTCATCATCAAGTCAAACTTGTCCTCTGAGGGTCAAGAAGTCGATGGTTGTGCATCCCCTTGGGGTTTCCTCCCACCTCTTTTGAAGCTTTGTTTTATCTTTCTTGATGCCATCGGGTTTACCTCAACTTTGATTGCATCGCTCATCATGGTGTATAAATTTGTAGATCTCCTCTCCCTCAATAGCAAGGCGAAATCACTATCAAAGGAGTCGGCATATCTCAGTTGCGCATCCCCGGGAAGCGGTTGGACTTCTGTGGGAATTGAGTTGTAAACCCTCATGAAACAGGTCGAGAACTCTTGCACCATCCCTCCGACTCTCTCTTCATATTTTTGTACTGTGTCAGTAGCTGCAAAAGATTCTTTTTGTCTCCCCATCTAGTAATGAAAGACGTTTCAAACGCGGCGAAGTCTAGAATGCTTGTTGTTGGGAGGGCTTTGAACCATTTTCTAACCTCCCCCGAAAGACTCTGTACGAACAACCTCACCTTTGCGTATGCATGGTCTACCTCTTCTAGATCAACGAAATTGTTGAACCAATCCAGGTTCTTTTGGGAAGATATGTTTCCTTCAGCATCATATAGTTTGATCCTCTGGCTGTAGTTCTAGGGCAAATCATGCAGTTGGGTTGGCAAAACAAGGGGGGCGAATCTGGAAGCCATTGCTCTAGGGAGGTTCAGGATTTGGGGGATGTTTTGAGCGGGATTTGCAGCTTTCAGGATTAGAGATCGAAACCTCTCCTCATCAAAGACTATATGGTTCAAGATGGTTTCTAATTTAGACCTTAACAAAGTTTGTTCGAATAGGGTATCAAAGTCGAGATCGTCAATTCTTTGAGCCCCATCCTTAGGCAAGGACAGATTTTTCTCTAGGTAATAGAATGGGTCTTGTGCCTGCTCCCTTACCCTACGCAGAAGTATCTCAGGATAATACATGGGCTTTACAGGGTTAGGATCAAGATTGGGTCTGGTATAAATGGTCTTCAGAGCCAGGTTTTCTGAATGGCGCTACTACGTTGTACTAGTATTTTTCATTGGAGTCGCCGGAGTAAAGGTTTCATCCCATACATATGTTTTCCCCACTGTTACCCTCATGGGTCAAAACTGTAGATTTAATCATTCTCCCAGGGAAAATTTATTCAATTTTGTCCCCAACAGCGGCACTAGAATGTTAGCGCTCTATAAACTTCGTTCGGGTGAGAAAACGAATGACAGAGGAAACCTACAAACCAACTTTGAGACCTAAAACTAGTCGTTCAAACCTAGAGAGGGCTCTCTCTAGAGACTTCTTCTATGTACAGGATATGGCTTTAAGCTATCAGCTAGATTTAACACCTTTAAAAAATATTTTTTGGTTCTAATGGCAAAAGAAAGTGAGACCTTGGGCTATGGAGTCAATTTAAGAAAATGATAGAAACAAATGATTTAGTGAATGAACTTGAGAGGATAAAGGCTAAATGAGCAACAGTCTTTCAGTTAAAAATCTTTGTGTGTGGCGAGAGAAAAACACATGAAGCAACTCGGA
This sequence comes from Picea mariana, assembly GCA_032191745.1. NCBI lineage: Eukaryota > Viridiplantae > Streptophyta > Pinopsida > Pinales > Pinaceae > Picea > Picea mariana. The sequence goes on along the minus strand of JASDQU010881126.1, from coordinate 22,726 downwards.
GCACTATTGGGGATGAATTTGTAGTTCACTTAGAAGAAACACAGTTCGTCTAAATGGCACGAATCTAGAGAATTGCGTGGTGAATTCTAGATTAGAAATCACGTTCCGATTTAGACAGAAAATACATATGTGAATATAAAGAACACAGGAAAGCACATACGCAAAGAGAGAATGCAATACATCAAATTGTCATCGTTTGAATCTTTTCATCAAAGCTTCAGGGCCTTTGCATTAAGTTTCGATCGGATCAAAAATACATTCAATAGTCATTGTCTACATTGTTTTGCCAACCAACCTGGATTACATTGAGAAGATGGAATATATAGACAAGGGTGTGCCACTCGGGCTACCCTGCACTCTAACTACTATCCCTATAAATTAGGTTATGACTACTCTCTGTCATATGACTCTTCATATGGAACTTCGCTAAAAATACAAACTGACTGTACTTGGTTGCATCATAGTCGCTCATCTTTGCCATGGTGATTTAGTCATCAGCAAGATCTCGTCGTCAGAGAGTGATGTGTCGATGCTTTCCTTTAACAAGTTATCTAGATGATCAAGTTCTCTGTCAGACTCCTACCAGTCATTGTAATGGCCTTGATTTATGTCGCGCAATCATTTTTTGGTGTGTGCATGTGGCAGGTGACTACAGACCGTTGCAGGTGCCTCCAAACTGATGATCCCAGCTAAGGAACAATGCCTTTATTCAACTGTTTCACGTCCAATGTACACCTATCCTTTGCAATGGNNNCATATGTTTTTCGTGCAGGTATCTGTTAGAGTCCCTACCTCCTAGTAGGAAACAGGACATTGGGAAACAAAATCCGTGCCACGTCTGAGAAGACAAAAAATAGAGTCGGTTAATCATGCTTATGGTCTCATCTACAGTTTTGATACTCGAAGCGTTCTCCTGAGAGACCAGTTGCGCCTTTTCAGGTTCATCACTTGCCTTTGCAGAACCACATTCCCTTTCAGCTTCTTCTACGCACTGGCTAGAGCCGCGTGGACTTTCTCCATGGTTGGTTCACATTCCTTGAAGTGTTTCGCATTCCTTTCTTCCGACATCCTCTGTGCTTCGTGCAGTTGTGTGATTGTATCTTGTGCTTCCTTGAGTTGTCTCTTGAGCCAAGTCACGTTTCCCTCGTGGCCTTGTGATGTTGATGCTTTGAGCGTCTTCACTGCTAATTGTTGTCTCAGCTCTCTATTTTCCTAGTATAGCTCAGCAATAGCGAGTTGTGCTTGCTTTAGCTTTTGCAACAGCTCATGAACATATGTGCCTTTGGTGTCTGTCCTCCTCCTTCTTCCCCATCTTTCTCGACTTGTACCTTCAACAGGTTCCAGCCGAATGGCACGCACGAGTAACTCTTCAGTAGACGACTTTATGCGTGGCTCGCTTGGGACTTGGGTCTCCCCAGCTTCCTTGTTCTTCCTTGGCCTGCCCCTGGGGGGACAGGGCTTCCAACATCTTTCCTTTTTCCACAACCCTTCATGCTTCAGCCTCTACACGGTGTGATGTTACCCTTTACATGGGTAGAAGGAAATATCCCTTTGGATCCTTGGGGGTGCCCGCTATAAGTAGAAAAGAATCCCAGTTGTTTCCCAATCACCTTAACTCCTCAACTACCAGAAATTTAATCAGCGAGACATGAGATAGTTTCCTCTTAGGCTGATATGCTTCAGTCTGGGTGATGCCCTCCATTTCTCAGATGCTTTGGTGTAAGAAGAAGGGCAGATTTAATGGTCTCCTTCCTATGAAATGCATCAACAATTTAATGTGATGCGAATGTATTCTGTCAAACCTTCCCTCACAGGTGAAATATTTCCTGATTACTCCCAGGAGTTTTCGAAAAGGCTCCTGCAAATGTCTACTTGGAACACCCGTTTTGACATTCCCACCTAAACAGTCTCACTTGATGAAGTCTTCGTAGCACCACGCATCCAAAGGCATTCCTTTAAACCACCTTTCACCACGCAGAGGGATCTTTGTTGTGGCTGACAGAGTTTCCTCTGTCACTTGGAAAGCAACACCGGCAAATACCACGCAGGACCCGTCGAACCTAAGTGTGAATTGTTCCTCTAGCTTCATGTTGAATCCTTGGATTTTTCTACAAAAGGTCATGCATCCAACCTATTCAAAAAATGCCCTGAACTCCAGATCTTCGTTGACCAACATCAAGTTTTGAGGCTTGGGTTCATAATTCCTACCACTTCGTGCACCCTTCCTTATGTTATGGGATGTCATGATGGTGTAATGCATATTTGTTATGCGGGTGGTGGATTTGGCACAGGCCAAAGGAGGTAATCTCAATTGACCTGGGCTTGCGAGAAGAATTGCAGACAGTTCATAAACCTTGCTAGTGAACAGAATACATGCAGAGTGCTCAGAATTTATAATCGGGTGGGCGAGAGATAAAAACATGCTAGGGGACACTGAATCCATGGTGACTGGAGGTTTTGAATCAAGCTTGAATATTTTCGCAATACATCTGTGTGACGGGTACACTTCAGAGTGTGTGAAGTATAGTTGATAAGACCTGCAGAGCATATGTGATACGGGCGCCGTGATTTTTCATTCTTTCTGAATTCATAATGAGCTGATGATGGTCACTCCATCTGTCAACGCGACTTCCATTTAACAACTTGCCTCGACCTTAGGCATGTAAGACCTTCTCTTCTGACAGGACCCGACTCTTTGGGAAAAGACATTTACCCCTTAAACATGTTTTGGTTCTAACATCCCTTCCCGACTCCAGGGGGCCAACCAGCCACTTGTTGACTTTGACCCATTCATTGTTCGGTACCTGACCTCACATGCTTTTACACACGGACTCTGACTCGACTAAGACCGACTCTAACTGATAAAATGGCAGAGCTAACAACATGAAAAGATAAATGTATGGCAACAACAATATATATATATATATATATATAGGAATTGCAACTTATGATAACAAATAATGAGATATAAGGACTTTGCAATGATAATACCTTTTCAACTTACAATTTCTAGGCTAATACACGTCAAGTAATGACTTTCAAAAAAGGATGTCAAATGTACTTTTAACAACAGTAAATTAGCAGTTATGAAAACAACAAACAACTTCAAAAAAAGTACCTTGCTAAGGCAATTTACTAAAAACTTTTGGCATTTATTGATTGTGGTTTGCCTAGTATAAATTCTGGGTGATTTATCAATCAGCAAATGAGTTTAAGAGGTTGTCAAAAGTGACTGCAACAGCACCAAATTAATAATGATGACAGCAACAAACAAGTTTCAAAAATGTGCTTTGTTGAGGCAATTGAATATACACTTTAGCATTAATTGATAATACATTTCCTAGTACAAATTCTGGGCAGTTTATAAGACAGTTAGCATTTTGATATTTGTTGCAAATAATTGTTGTAACGGGAGTTACAACAATAACAAATTAGCTATTAGTATTTCTAGACTAGGTTAGCAAGTTAGTTTAGGTTAGTAGAAGCTTCAAGGAAGAGAGTTTGAAAGTTGTTTTGATCTCATTCATCAACAAGAGCATAGAAATCAGTGCCTTTAGGGTGCTTATGGAGTCAATAACAACAACAATATCACTTGGGAAATAAAGCAATGATAATATTTGTCTAAGGAAAGAGGTAGATGCAAGAGATGTTGGCACTTCAAGGCTGTTAGCAATAGAAGTTACACTTAGACTACTATAAGTGCAAGCCTAGTACCCATCAGAATATTAAAGATAAGTGTTTATGATAAGGTGGAAAATGGATGAAAAACTCTAAAAAAGAATGTCAATCACAACTTACTCCATACAATATGCACCAGCAAATAAGGCTTTGAGTAACTTGGATCAGGATTTAAGAAATAAGGTGAGTAGGTGGAAGATTTAATAAGAAAAATGTAATATGCCTATCATCTACATCAAGTAGTATTAGTAGGCATATGAAGAAAACCCTCTGAAATAAGAACTTCTTGTAATCAAAGAGAAAAATCTAATATAATTATAAACAGTATCACAACAAATCCTCCATCGCAAGAAAGATACAATTCATCCCAATGAATCATTCAATAGACTGTAATCAAAATAAGATAGCAACAAGACTGATTTCTATTATCCAAAGTGTCTTAGGTCTGGTACATACAAAAGGAGGTACTCTTTGTTACATAGACAACATAAAAAATATAAGTGCTCTCTCAAACCATTCGAACCTTCCTTCAGTCTTACAATGCTTATCTTATAGCCTCCACTGTCATTGACAACTTTACAATTCGAATAACAACTTCAGCATAGGATTCATGTGCCTAAATATGGCATGGCTATAGGTGTACAACATAAAGAAAACATAATGCTAAATTCTAGGCTAATGTTGGCAACGTTTGCAACATGTTCATAAAGACTGATGATGTGTCTATTTGAGTGCATCTTCAGTAGGCAGGTGGCCTCCCATCTCGAAACTGATCCTTAGACAATTGGCATGCATTCATATTGACACTTGGCAGTTGATCCTCCCTTCAAAAACTCCAAAACATGAGTTTTTAGCGCCAATTCGCAACGCATGTCTGAAACAACTAGTTTGCAGTGCCAGGAGCTGTGAACTTTCTTGAAGTGGCTTGTTTGATTTTTCAAAGGCTTAAAACACCCCAAAATTATCTCAAGTGTCCCCAAAATGTTGTAAAAACTTCATAATATTGGTACATGACTAGAAGAAAAAATTAAAATAGCTAATCATGGTTTAAAAACATTGCCATCCTCAAAAAGTTGTAAAAATGCATACACAAGAAACTTGACCAAAACTGATATTGGTTATGGAGGTTTAACATCTTCATTTTTTAAATCTAGAGATCCTCCTGGTAGCAACCTTAGCCAACATGTCCAGATTTCTCTTGGCCAACTCTTCTTTAAAAGGTTGTAGTTCTGCCTTTAGCTTTCTGATTTGAGCTTGATGAGATCTGTTTTGTCTGTAGAGATTTATGAGCTGTCTATGGAGGGGCAGAAATATTTTGGCTAAAAACATGGCCTTGTCAATAGTTTCATGGTACATGCACATCATCCCCTTAAGCTTCTTCCTATAGCCAGAGTCTTCACTCTTCAGTTTATCAACCTCAACCCTTGCTTATTTAAGTTATCTTTTGAGCCTCTTGAAATTAGGATTGCTTTCCTCTTGAGGAGTAGTGATATCAATAATTTCAATGGGATGCTCAAGATCTTTGGATTTACCTTTCCTCTGGGCTAAATTTTCTGCTACATCATCCTTCACAGGAACATTTTTCTTGGATGTTGCTCTAGTAAAAGGCCTCCTAGGCTTAACCTTGTCTGCAGCAATGGGTGAAGGAAACACAAGATTTCTCCCTCTCAGACCTATGTATTTACTTGAAGGAACCTCCATAGAAGTGGGATATGGCATGGGTGAAGCTCCCTTGTGTGAAGGTTGTGAAGGCCCTCCTGTTTCTATTTCATTTGTTGTTCTATCATCTATATCATTCATAGCACCCCTTTTCCTCTTATTAACCTCTGAACACACAATCCTATCCATAGGAGTAGGGCTTTGTATCTTAGAATGTGGAGTGGGGGAAACATTCAGCTGAAACTGAGATGAAGTGAGGAATATTTCCCAATCAGTGTTTGTCTTTCTCAACTCTTCCATCACCAACATTTTAATAAGGCTAGAGTGAAAGACACTTGTGTCTACTTGCTTAGATTTGGCTTGAACTTTGTCAACCATCTTACCAATGCTTCTAAAGAGATAAGAAGGGAGGTTCATTGCTTCTTTCCCTATGAAATGTAGCAGCGGCCTGATGTGGTATTGATATACCATGTTAAATATCCCCTCACAAGAGGAATACCTCTAGATAACCTTCAACATCTTATCAAAACCTTCAAGCATGTGGTTTCTAGGTACCCCTTTGGACAAATTTTCCTCATGATACTCTGGTTTGAGAAATTCCTTAGAGAAAGAAGCATTTAATGTCATAGCCTTGAACCATTTTTCTCCATTGTTGGGTATTTTTTGTTGCAACAAATATGGAATTTTCTGAAACTTCAAATTCTATCCCCACACTTTGGTTTTAATGCCATCAAAATTTAGTGCAAACTCTTTGGCCACCTCTGGATGCCCCCTTTGCATATTTTGACAGAAATTGATGCAACCTACTCTCTGAAAGGATTCTATGATCGAAGGTTCAAAATCAAGCAGTTGCATGTCATAGGGCTATGTCCTTACAATATCACCTCCCTTGTGACTATTCCTATGATGTTGATTGCCCATAATTGCTGCTGAAGGATGTATTTTTTGTGAGTTTTAATGGTAGCTATATGTGTGAAAAGAGGGAAAACATGAGATCGGGGTATTGATGACATAATTGTTTTCAATAGGATGGCATTAAACAAAGTTTTATGGACTTTATCCTATACACAAGAGGTATAAGAGGAGATACTCTTTCAATCGAAAACAGTAAGGAATGGAAACTAGGAGTTATAATAAAATGGAAGTGCAAGCGAATTCTCAGCTTAAACAAGGTTTACTCATGAATACAAATATCAGTTAATCAGCATGAGAATGAATTCAATCTTTAAACCTGGTTCGATAGCTGATCAACCACCTGTTTCAAGTTTAAGAGGGGTGCAGATTTAATCTTTAAAAGTTGAGCTCGTAAAATATGCAGAAGATGGGTTTTAATAACGCTGGAATAGACGGTCCACAGTGCCCTGTTCGTAGTGCACAGTTCGCAGCATCTGGAACAGAGGGTTCACAGCACTGGGGAAAATCAGTGGAGCAGGTGAATTATGAGCAATGGGAAAGATGGATGAGGTCATAAAAGCGATGTGATCTGGTAAGCAGGGTTCAGAACATCATGGAGGTGAATTTTAGAACTGTGAGTAAAAGAATAGGACAATTCCCAGCACCAATATGAAAACCAGCCAAAACCCCTTTCTCAACCCTCAAAATGAATGAAAAATTTCATGGATTACCTCGTGGATCTAGGCTTGATGTTGATGTATTTGAATTTTCATAGGGGTGTCTGCAATTTGTCCAACCTCTAATGCTCCTCTTTAGCCAGTTCGCAGTGCCTGTCTACCAGTTCGCAGTGCCTGATTCAAACAAGAATTGCATACTTTGAGGAGACTATTAGGAAATCCGATGACGTGATCCCTGAAAAAATGGTTAAAATATGGTGTTGAAAATAATGAAAGCCCTTATGTTGTGATTCTTTAATTTGCAATGTGTTGGCACAGGGGTAGACCCAGGTTTCAGCTCCAAGAGTGCACCAACAAGCCCTAACTACTATCCCTTTTGGCAACACCTATGAGGCAGATGCAGTCTCACCCAAAGTAGCTATGTGGGAGTTGTAGGACAGAGATGTCTACAACCAGAAGGAATGTAAAGTGGGTTCAAAGTGATCGACACACAAAAATCTAGTATTCTTTATCTTCCTAGGATCTACTGCGCGATATATATCTATCATATCTAAAACATTATCATCATAGTAGCATATGAAATGTCAAAGAATGGAGCATCCATCACACACAACACAAGATATATGTGGTTCACCCTCTCTTTAGGGCTACGTCCACATAACTGTGCTTTATAATGTATTAAGATGAAGCATACAGTTCTTGTCTGCCCTCTCAGCTAGCAGGTCTTCTTTCTTTTTCTCTTTGTCTCTTCCCTCCCTATGCACCCAGCTGCAGGGTTGATCTTTGCACCCAGCTAAATATTTTAAAATACAGAAGGCTCTCACACTTAACTTTTCTCTCTCACACGACAATAATCACTCATGTCAATAGTACAACTAGATCGAACATCAACAACAACTAGAATGAACCCTCTTTCCTCATCTAGGTTCTTATCTATACATTACAATATCTCATTGACATCCTTAGGCCGAAACCTAGGTGTCAAAACCCTAGATACCAAAAACCCAGGTGTCTAAAACCCTAGGTCAACTTGACCCACATTTTCAGGGCTTCACCAGCCTGTCTTTCCTTCCTTCTCGCGTGGTGCTCCATGTTAATGTTTATGCCATAATTATAGTTCTTTACATTTCAATAGATAATAGAAACATAAGAACAAGATCATTGAGAAATAAACATTCACAAGAGACACATCATTTATCCTGGGAAACCCTCTAGGGGAAGAAATCCCGGCAAAGCTTCCTTAATATAAATAGCTAATACAATGCCAAGAGATCTCTATGCTAAAACAGAAAGTCCTCTCCAAGATATGCGCCACTCTCTCTCTCCTTTGCCGGTAACAGATCAGAACTTGTCTCTCAAACTGAGCAAGTGAGTTGTGATCAAATGAGGCGCTAGCCTCCTTTATTTATACAAGTTCTGGCACGTGTGAAGTGTCTCTTCACTGGGAGGGCCGACTTCTCAATCTGGGTGGGTAAACCCACCTTTATTATATTTCTGGGTCTTCTTATTAACTATTGGGGCCAACTTCTTATTCTGCCTATTATAATTGTCTATTGACCAATCCACAAAAGGGGATTTGGTCCTATTACAATATCCGACATGATCAATCCACAATGGGGATTGATCCTATGAATAAAATATCAATAATAATAAGAATACTCTTTGCAGTTACATTATTTCAAATCTCCCCCTTAACAAGAAGGGTATTCTTCAGCAGCATCATGCGAGAGAGAGAGGACAGCATTATCAACAGCACAAGGTGGGAGGACAGCATCATCAATATCATCTTGGCTGGCGTATCTATAAATCATCGGAAGTTTTCTTCGTTGACAGCATCGTCATTCTCAAAAGAATGCCATCATCATCTGCATCAATATGTATCAGTATAAAAAATGATACCTCATCATAGCACTAGGCTGGCCCATCACAGTACTAGACTGGCTCTATGTCACAGCTGTTNACATCATCTTGCTTTACATCTAACAACTAGGTCAGAAGCAAAGAACACATCATCTTGCTTTACGTCTAACAACTGGGTCAAAAGAAAGGAACACATCATCATCTTTCTTTACATCTAACGACGAGGTCAGAAGCAAGGAATCATCTTGCTTTACGTCTAACAGCGAGGTCAAAAGCAAGGAATCATCTTGCTTTACGTCTAACAGCGAGGTCAAAAGAAAGGAATCACACACATCATCTTGCTTTACGTCTAACAGCAAGGTTAGAAGTAAGGAATCATCTTGCTTTACGTTTAACAGCGAGGTCAGAAGCAAGGAATCATCTTGCTTTACGTCTAACAGCGAGGTCAGAAGCAAGGAATCACACACATCATCTTGCTTTACATCTAACAGTGAGGTCAGAATCAAGGAATCATCTTACTTTACGTCTAATAGCAAGGTCAAAAGCAAGGAATCACACACATCATCTTTCTTTACGTCTAATAGCAAGGTCAGAAGCAAGGAATCACACACATCATCTTCCTTTACATCTAACAGAGAGGTCAAAAGCAAGGAATCATCTTGCTTTACGTCTAACAGCGAGGTCAGAAGCAAGGAATCACACACATCATCTTGATTTACGTCTAACAGCGAGGTCAGAAGCAAGGAATCACATATACTCCCCCTTTCATGGAGGGTCCTTTCAGACTATACCAAGCTTATCTCGAAAGTGTTCAAACTTTACACGAGATAGAGGTTTGGTCAACAAATCAGCAACATGTTCATCCGTGCTAATATACAGGAGCTTCAAGGCTCCTCTCTGCACCATGTCATGGATGTAATGATAGAGAATCTCTATGTGCTTCGACTTGTCATGGAATACAAGATTTTCGGTCATCTTTATGCAGCTTTGGTTGTCACATAGGATCGTGGTTACTTCCATCTCTAGGTCAAATAGACCGGTCAGCAACTTTCGAATCCATATAGATTCGCAGCTAGTAGAACATGCGGCAATGTACTCTACTTCCGCTATGCTGAGAGCAATA
>JASDQU010881124.1:16219-34883 GCA_032191745.1 Picea mariana | reverse complement strand
CATTTTCCTCTAAGAAGATACAATAAAATATCTAAGGAAAACAATACAATAATGGTCTCAATTGACCAACTCCATGAGACAAGTCAAACATCAGTAAAATAATGGAGTTGGTTAGAAACAACCTCACAAAATAGAAAGTGTGAGTTCTTGATCCAAATTGGATCATTATATTGTTTTTCATCTATCTTGATGCTTTTAGAGTGGGAAAAATTGGAGGAATCAACTTGCAGGTTCATTTTAATGGCAGGTCCCAGTTTGAAAAATTGGGATCCAGAACCTTCCATAAACATTTCGAGGAATTAAATGGAATTTTTAGGGTTTCGGTGTTCAAACATTATGCCCATGCTTTTGATAGTGTTCTACGCACTGACACTTTTCCAATGATGTAAACCATGCCTCAATCAGAGCTCATATGTGAAAGTTACACCTCCCGCAAGTTGACCTACCTTGTTGACCACCATGGTACGAGTGGATGCCACGTCATCCCCGACCCTCCCTACTCAAACATATGGGGCTAGCAACGTGTGGAATTTCAATAATATTCTATAAGGTTCAAACCTTATCACTAATTGAGGGTTGAAGAAGTCAAAACCCTACCCTTAGATGGCTATTGGGATATGTTAAATATTGAGCCGCTAGGAGAAGAAGGGGTTCTATTCTTTAGCATTGTATTTGTTCCCTAGTTGAGTAGAGTGCCTAGGAGTGGTATTTTGAGAACATAATAGAGGAGACAAGATTATGTAGTAGCCATACATGCCACAGTGTCAAAGGAAACTCCACAAAGAGTGCCTCTTTCTTTCTACTTTTATTTGAAGAAAAGAGAGAAGAGTGGCCTCACCTTCTAGCTGAGTTTTCTCCTGTATTGGGTTTCCTAGGTTATATATTGTGTTTATTTGTGGATGGTGTTTGAGTATTTAATTGTGTTCTCTATTTTTTTCATTTAAGCTATTTCACACATTTTAAGCAGAAAACCAGTAATTAAAGAATATGAGATCTAAAGGAAATTAACCTTCACAGTAAAGATTTTGGTATTTTGTTAGATATGTTGTGACAAACTTTCTAGTGGAATATCCATGGCATTTTATAGATCAAGTCTCCAAGTAAAACGTCCCATCAATGGACCAATAATTTTTTTTCAATGAGTCCTTCAAATGGTACATGTGGCTTCTCATGTGTAGGACATGCAACTCTCCAAAATAGGACGACCTCCATGAAAGAATGTGTAAGATCATGTGAAAACCTCCATAGATGGCACACATGGCATCATAAATAGGATGTCCCATCAATAGCAATGTAAAGTGTGCAATAAAAGGCTCCATGCTCAAGCTCCAAAGTGGCACGTGTAGGAGAAACAATCAAATATGATGGCCACCACCTCAATCTCCTCCAATACAAGTCCCTCCACTAAACATGTGAATATCCATGGCACGTGTGGACCAAGTAGGTGGCATGTCCCTCCAAGAATAACACACAAATGTGGTCTCCAAGGTGTAACACCATCAAATCATGTGCAAGTAATTAAAGCCCCCAATATCAAGGATGAAAACACTAACTAASTCATCAATCCACATGTAAGATACCAACAAACAACCATGGAAAGSGMATRGACTTTTTCTATAAATAAACAATGAAGTTTATTAATTACTACTTTTCTTTCCTTTATACCATGGTTTATTACTGTTATTTTCTTACACGGTTTTTAATTGATTTTCTTTTCTTACTTGTCCACATAATTTTTCAAGTTTTCAAATTGATTTTTTTTAAGTTATTGTCAAATTGTTAAAGTTGGTTTCATATTAACTTATAATTTATTTTCACATAATATATTAATCTTATATATTTTGAAAATTTCAAAAATAAATATAATTTTTTTTTCTACTAATGCTTTACAGTTTTGAAATTACTATTATATTTTTATTAGAATTGCATACAAGGATTAGAGAAAATTCGAATTAAAAAATATGATTATTATATTATTGATTTAGAGTTAAGAAAATATTGAATTACTACTGTTATAACTTTAATTTTCACCAGACATGCATACCTAGTAGCAGGCCATCTTACTTACTATTTTTGTCAAGCCAATACTGGATAACTCTTCTTAAAAACCATTTTTTTTGAAGATGTACGCGCCCTGCACCACTATTGCCCGCATATGTACGCTAGATGCACCATTACTGCATGCGTATGTATGCTAGTTGCACCATTACAACCCGTGTATACCTGCAAAAGTTGCAAAAAATAAAAAGTTGCAAGGGAATACAGACGTTTTGGGTAGTTTCCTAACCAATTGACCGCCTATAACCCGTCACCCAACCAAATAACTATCTTTTTGGCATATAAAAGAAGGTGTTGGGGTCCCATTCTAATGATAAGCATGAAAGCAGTGAAACTCTGCCCAATTTGTAGCCACATTATGAGTTTGAGCCAAAAATCCCCATTCTTGCCCTTTTTCCTCATCCATAAACCTATGCCTATTGTCTAGAGAGAAGTGTGAGAGAAGAAGGATACGTGGAAGTAGTTGGAGCTTGTGAAGAGGAGCCTAGGACTGGGTTCGAGGAGCAGTCGTTGATCTTTTGATGAATGTGGGTCAACCTTGGGAGGCGATTTGCAGTCAAGAAGCGACTGAACACATTGGGATCGACATCGGACGCAGAGTTCAAGGTAAGACTACCAGATCCCTATACTTTGTACTTTATATATGAATGTGGGGTGTTGTCGGGATAGTGGTTAAAAGTAGGAGACTTTAGATGGTTAGCTCTGCCTGCACTTTAAAACCCTAGTGTACTCCGTAGGGGGTTTTCCCACTATAGCAACTACCTACAAAATAATCTAGTAATAAATACAAATGTTAAATGGATGAGTATATATATAATTTGAAATTTGTACATAGATAAGCAATACATAGGCAAACTAGTAGATTGCAAAGCTTATATTGAGAGATTTGTATGCATGCCAAATGTTTTTGTGCTTTTACAAGAATTATATGCCTAAATTAATCAACCTCACATAGTGGTTAATTTTTATTTATTTATAGACAAGTGGATTTTATAATGAAATATCAAAGGTTGTTCAACCTATAAAGCAAGGATCAAACATTAATTTTGGACAAACTAATGCACATAAATACCTAATGCACATAAATACCTATAGGCTTGTGCATCTAAGTGGTTGGACTCTAAAACACCACATGAGGAATATGCATGGTGAATGCATTTACTAAAATAAAAGGAACATTTGTTGTTGTAATAAATGTTCAAAGATAAGTATACGTATTATTAATTTAAACTTTACATGTAACTTTGTAAAAAAAACATAATAATATTACATATATAAAGTAATTAGTTTATGGTTGATTGTTTCTAGTCTATAATTGAGTTTTAATTATAACCCATAAAAATGTGTCTAAACATATCAATGACATTGGATTTCTTTGGAAATGGGTTAGTTATCGAGATTTATATTGTAAAAATGTTCAATATCCACGAGATACCTTGATTGTTGTGAACCTCACACTAATTTGTAGATGAATGGATATTATGAACTCTTCCCACTATGTATTTATGTATGTTTATCTTTCTAAACAATCATTTTACTTAATTATTCATAAACCCTCTTCAATATATTCACTAGATTTTGTGTTGATTATTCATATACTATTAAAAACACTTCTCCTACGTAACCACCTAAATTCACTTCAAGATTTCCTTTTTTTTTTTCAAAACTACAATAATTTTCTTTAATTATAATACTTATAAATTAATCATGAAAATTTAGAATGATATTCTTATAATATGATCCCTAAGGTTCATCGGGGTGGTAAACTTGTCATTGCAATAGTAGGCCTAGAGGTCAAAAATCAATGTTAGTGGAGGTAGGTGTAGTGAAAACACTTTTGTCAAAAATCAATATTAGTGGAGGTAGGTGTACTTGAAAACACTTTTGGTATATAATTTTGTATGGCACTCCAATCTTCCAAAAAGTGAAACCAACCTTCTTATCTTAACTTTTTAAAATAAAAGACACAATGTCATGATGTGAGAGAAACTCAAATCTTCAAAAAAGTGAAACAAACTTTTTATCTTAACTTTCTCTTTTCAACGAAATTACAGTGTCATGGTATGATGGCTTTTTATAATTAAATAAAAAGTCAACAAAGAGACACTCAAATCTTCAAAATAGTGAAACAAACTTTTTTTTTTTCCAATTAAAACAGTGTTATGATATGATACGATGACTATTAATTTCTAGTATTGTTAAAAGGAAATATGTTGTCTATCATTGAGTTCACAATCTAAAAGGAAATATCACGATGATATATATTTAATATATAAATATGTATATATATACATATAATTTTTTTTAAATGATTACAAATTAATATAAATAAATAACATTTTATTATTATTATTATTATTAATTTAATTTTAAGGTTATAGTCAAATCAAAAATTAAATTGGTGTATGAGATCTTTTTGTTTGTGGGACAGAAGATCTTCTCTTGTAGTGATTTGACTATTAAAGTCTATAAAGATGTACATACTTTACCCCTCCAGATTTGAACATATAACCATTAAGGAGAAAACACATGTTCTTAACCATTATGACCACTCAAATTATACAATTAATATGATTGCATAATTAATGATAATCTTATAAAAAAATTATTTATAATTTTTAAATGAAATTGAAAAAAAAATTGTATTAAAAAATAGTTGTGTTATTTTCATAACAATGATTATATATATTTTTAGAAACTTTGCTTCAATTTAGTTCAGTAAGTGTTTAGAATAAAGTAAAAAATAAAGATTTATGGCTTTATATAGAAGGTTTTCCTTTATGCGAGATGTTTAGCCAAAAATAATATTGTTCATCTACCTGAGAAGTAGTATGAGTATTGTTTAACAAACTACCCTAATAATAAAAGAAATTGACAAAACATAGAGTAATTAAAATGTACTAAAACCTCATAGTTGCACTGGATACCGATTTGACATGGTTTTTAGTGTCATGTTCTTCAATTGGCTCTGTTGTTTATCCATCACATAGCGGCCAAGGTGGGAACCTCTCTTGAATAGGAAATCCCACAAAGTTGGTGATTTGCACTACTAGCTTGGTTAGAGCAACCATTGACTCTTACAATTCTCCAAATTATTCTCCTTGAGGTAGTTTGTGGAGGTCTCCATCTCCCTGCCAACTCTAATTTCCATGGTTTGTAGGTGACCTTCTTATTTAGCGTTGCATGTAGCTCTTTTTTCCTACATTATGGCTAGTATGGGTTCCAATTGGTACTTCCAGTGTGCCAACTAGAGAGTGGTATAGGTGAGGTCCCCCTAGATGTTTGCCAAGTCATGCTTACAAAGACTTAAGTCACGTTTCAATGTGCTTACCTACCCAATGAGTGTGCAACACCAATGTTGACATCTTTGGGGAGCCATGAGAGAGTTGTCAAGGCAGGTGGTATGGATCATTTAGCTTTGGAGAGTGAAGGGAAGTTTGTTGCACTAGAAAATTCTTAACAATATTCTTCAACGAGTGGTGCAAGGAGTGAGAGGGTCACCATGGGTAAGTATGGATTCTCACCATGGGTGAGGGAACAAGGTGGCATACTTCGTTGGTAGGAAAGGTGCATGTGAGTTGAATGGATGAGATGGGGGATTTATTTCCCTTCCTTTTGATTCATGACACCCTTCCCTCCTTGGCCACCTTGGGTTGGAATTGATTTTTTTCCTATAGTTCATGGAATGGGGTGGGTAGTGTGGAAATGCAAGTTTGGTTCTCGATAGTTAGATCTCCTTCCATCATCAATTCACCAAGTGTTGCAATGGTGTTTACCTCTTGTTTTAAGGTGGGATTTTACTTGGAAATAGGTAATTCTTTGGAAGTGATGAAACCAAGGGGAGGTTCTTTGGAGATTTTTGTTTATGGATGTCGAGGAAGAGAAAGGATTGTTGTGGAGGGTTGTAATAATGATGCTTGAGTCACCTAGTTGTGATGACATCTAAGGTAGCTCTGTCTCCAAGATATTAAGGCCTTGGTAGGCCACGAGAGATTATGTTCCATTGTTGGTGGCTTATTCAACTCCCTAGGTAAATCATAATTTTTATTGTCCATCGAGGTCATAAATGACCCCTCACAATTGTTTTCCTTTATGATTTTTTAATAAGTGGAATAATATTATATTTATAATAGATTAAAAAAACATTTTTATAATTTTTTTTTATTTTATGAAATACATTTCCCAAGGAAATCCATTAGGCACTTCCCCTCCTTTTGATGATCGTACTTAGGGTAAATCAAATTTTGTAGAAACTCGAGGCTTTGTCAACATGGGGCTTAAGGCCATGACAACAATATGTTCATTAAGAGCTCAATGTCACTTGCAAGAAATGAACCTGCACAGGGAGGATAATGCTTCTTCTCGCAACTAGTCGAGCTAAAACCAATTGACAATTTTTATAATTTTAATTATGTAAATCAAATTTTTATTAATTTATAATTATATAAAAAATTATTATTTTTTAAGTTGAAAATTTTCAAAATTTATATTTTCAATAAGTAAAAGCTAAACTCTTTTTTTTTGTAAATAAAGTTTGTATTACCTTAAAAAGCTTTCATAGAAGTATACATATCAAAAACTTGCCACATGTCCTGCCATACAAGTGGAAACCAGGCAAGGTGGTGATATGTCCAATGCATGTATGAGTTTGTTGCAAAGATAATTTCCAAACTACTTGCTAGTCTATCAATATCCATGGCTGCTCTAAACATTATAAAAAAAAAAAAAATGATAGAAAAGGAAATTAAACTATAGGCGAACCCAAATTGCCATCATCCTTGGTTGGGCACAGAGCTAGCACAAATGGTTGGTAGCATGTTGGGAATATACTCTTGGATGGCTTGCTTGACATGGCTTCGAACATAACATCTAGGCACTGAGAAAGGGTTTCTTGACGGTGAAGCTACTCCTCAACATCATGTCACATATCAAAAATTAATTTCAGGTGTTCCTGAGAGAGTCACCAAGATCTCGGCGAGGCCATAATAAAGGCTTCCTGTGTTGGAGAGTTGTTTGTAGGATTAGCCACGTCTTCCTGATGAGCATTTGTGGGAGGTTCTGTTATTGCAAGGATTCACCCCATGAATGCATAGGGGTAAGCCTTACACATCAAAAAATACGAAAAGAAAGTTGATTTTGAAATTATGAGAGAGGTAGGGATGAAGCTATTTGATTGACTTGAAAAATCATATGAATCTATCCCTACAAATCATCTTCCATATGCAACAAAACAGATCATCCAAAAGCAATGTTTAGCCTTTCAAGGCTTTCAAGTGGAAGACTTTTATGATAAAACATAGAACTGCAAACAGAAAGACGTGAAAAACCTTTTCATAAATACTATTGATACAGTAGAAGAAGAATCATAATCTGAAGATCCTTTTCAAAAGAGATTTAGCAACACACAAGGTAGAATATCTCAAAGGATCCTCCTAGAAAACCCTCTCACACTTACTGTTGAAGAAGAACAAATCTTAAGATTCAAAAAAAAGAAAAAACATAGCCAAACATCACTTCCTTCTGCAAATGAATTCTTAACACAAAAAATGATAAGATAGGCTATCTTCAAATTAATCTGTCAAAGTATAAAAACAAAGCCTCTCGTTCTCCCTTGGCTCATGAATCCCATACTCCAAGAGATCTTTCCTTCCTTAAATAGAAAATAGCATCCTCATAACCTTAGGAGGTCAAATCCCATCTCCTCCATTGGATTCTAAACCTTGCCAATCAAAGAGACAAAAATCTAAGAATCTGCTAATTTTCAGGAATTTGTTGGAAGTCATTAATAAAATGTCTCCACCTCATTGCATGAGGCCTTTGCTGGAGATAAATATTAGGTGCATGTGTCCCTTGACATCTAACTGATCCTTGAGAATCCATTTGTTGGCACAGGGGTAGACCCAGGGTTCACTCCAAGAGCGCACCAACAAGCCCTAGCTACTGGCCCTTTCGGCAACACCTGAGAAGCAGATGTAGTCTCACCCGAAGAAGCTAAGAGGGGGGTTGCAAGACATAGATGTATACAACCAGGGGACTATCAAGTGGAACTAATACAATGATAATGCAACATCCATATATCTCTTATCAGCTAGATCTACTCTGGGCAACTATAAATATGATCTAACACAATAATGGAAATTACAGTATAACAGTGACAGAGATCCAGGCATCAATCACACATATGACAAAAAATATACGTGGTTCACCCCCTCTCTAGGGCTATGTCCACAGAACTGTGCTTATGATATATTAAGATAAAGATTACAGTTCTGATCTGCGCTCTTAGTCAACAAATCTTCTCTCTTCTTCTCTTTGTCTCCCACCTTCCTACGCACCCAGCTGCAGGACTTGATCTTCGCACCCAGCTGAAGATCTTACAATACCAAAAGGCTCTCACTCTCAAAACTCCTCTCTCTCACAGTACAATCATCTCTCAACCAACAACAATTGAATATTGATGCAGTCATGCTTGCAAGCACGTCCGCTCACAGGATCTTTCCTTCCTTCGGCCCGAAGAACTCTAAGGTTCCTCTATTTCCCTATCGGGAAATCTTCACCCACAAGAACCTCTCACAAGATCCCCCTTTGTAATTGGGAGATCGGACTTCGCGACTTCGCGATGTCAGTGGTCGAGCGTTGGACTCTCGAATCCCCGAAACCCGATACAAGTCAACGCTGACCTTTCCCTTACCCTATCGGGGCTTTCTCTATCGCGATTTTGGCACTCGCGATGTCGAACAACTTGTCTTACTGAATCCCGAATCCCGATACGTCGACACTCCGATGTGCTCATGAGTTTGACTTTTCAACACCCGTCACCTCCGTCAGGATTTCAGATTTCGCGGTATCGCGAATCCGGATGCAAATGTTTTGGGACTTCTCACCTCAAAACCCCGAAATGGTATGCCACCTGTCCACCTCTCTGACCCGTGTGGCCCCACACTATTTCCTTAGCCGTCGGGATATCGCGTTTCACGATTTCGCGATTCCTGTTTCTATGTTCACGAGACTTCAACCCACGAAACCCCGATACACGATTCCACGTGTAAATTCGACGGTCCTTGCGGCCCGGATCTACGGTCTCGGCCCTCCTGAGCTTTGAACCTTTCGATACCTTCACTGTATCTCCCTGGCACCTCCACAAGATCTAACGGCTCATGGAGATTCGCGAATTCTCTTCGGAGAATACCGACCGTCCGTTCCTCCTGGTGTAATCTGCGAAATGACTATGTGTTCCTCTGTGGAACTCGTCCACATGCGTGCAAAATTATGATGCCTTCTGAACACTTCCTGTCGCGACTTCCCTTGCGCTATTCTTCAACAAATTCGAAGGCCTTAACCTTCCTAGGCTTTTCCATGACTTCAATTCCCTGGAAAGGAAAAACCTTTGCACGCACTCCTTGTGGAAACCTTCAAACACTTCCAAGTGTTGAAGTCCTTCAACTCTGCACACACCTGCAGCAGCAGTCTTTCAATGCTTTGCTCAGGTTCACAACCCTGAGACTTCCCTTGGCCTGCACACTCCTTGCACGTCTCCTGTAACCCAAATTCACTTCTGGGTGAATGAGAGCAAGATTTAAACTATCTGAGCCTTCTCTCAACGCACTCCTTGCGGACGACTTCAACTGCACTCCTTGCAGAAATCCTTGCTCAGATAGAGAAACAATTAAAACTCATTCTTACTTCCTTTCAGACTTCAATCTCAACACATGAAATCATATACACAGCAATAAATCAAATGCATAACAGGAAGCAAACATTCATGAGCATATCATTCAACATGAATACACATAGAATAGACACAAAACCATGAATTTGAATCAACCTCTTTGTATTAATCCAAATATCTATACATGGGTGTTCTTACACAGCTTTCTGATTTTCTTTCTCTTCTTGCCTTAATGCTCTCTAATGATACAAATGCACAATGAGGGTGTCTATATCCCGTTTCCCTCTTGCGCTCTCAAGCTGTCTAATCTACTCATTCAATTCTACCTAATTTACATTTAATTTCATAAATGCCTCCATCTACTTAAGGACGAGAGTGACTCGCTCAAGGTCCGTTACATTATACAAGTGCACCTCTTCTTAATGACTTCATTTAAGATTGCACATCAACTTCAATGGAAAATTCAAAATGTACGCACAGTTGGTTGTCCAACTGTCTGGTGCCTTCGCGCTGGCTCGCTTGATGCGGGCGATGCTTCTGCATCATACTCCCTCGCTTGAAAATCTTCATGGGCTCCTGTCCATGAGCTCCTGCACGGTTTGTCCATGCCTCTGAATCTCTGCTTCATTCTCCCATCTAGCATCTTCAACTAGATGGTCCGTCCACTTGACCAAATACTCAAAGTATTCTTTCCTTCTGGTCTTCTTGCAAATTCTTTTGTCTAATATGCTTTCTATCTGTGGCGTCTCTGCAACTGGCATCTGCTTTTTCCACTGAACCTCCGACTGTTCATCACTTGTGCCTTCTTCCTCAGTTTTGTATGGGTACAAATCTGAGACATTGAATATCGGAGATATTCCGACCCCATCGAGTAATTCAATCTCGTAAGCATTTGCCCCGAATTTTCTCAAGACCTTGCATGGTCTAATTTTCTTCATCTTTATTTTATTGTATGTTCCTCTCGGGAACCTTTCCTTCCTCAAATGTGCGAGAATCAAGTCACCAACTTCAAACTGAAGTTTCCTCTTATGCTAATCCGCTCTCTGTTTATACTTCTGACTTGAATTATGCAACCGCTCCTTCACCTTGCTGTGAAGTTCTTTCATCACTTCTGTGAACTCTTCTGCACTAGTGCTCCTAGTCGCAGTCTGTTCTGAATCCCTCAGCTCAGAAACTCCTCTCGGCTGCATGCCATAGACAACCTGACATGGACTCTACCCTGTGCTTCTGTTCATTGAGTCATTATACGCAAACTCTGCCTGTGGTAATATATTATCCCAACTGCTGTGGTGTTCTGTCACCAGGCTTCTCAGTAAGTCTCCTAGAATTCTGTTTACCACTTCTGTCTGTCCATCCGTCTGAGGATGATAAGCATAACTAAACACCAATTTATTCCCCAACTTCTTCCACAATGTCCTCCAGAAGTGTCCCACGAACTTCGTATCCCTGTCCGAAATTATGCTTCTGGGTAAGCCATGAAGTCGAATGACTTCTTTGAAAAATAGGTTCGCAATGTGAGTTGTGTCACTGGTTTTCTGACATGGGATAAAATGTGCCATTTTGGAAAATCTATCCACCACCACAAAGATTGAATCAAAGCCTCTTTGTGTTCTTGGCAACCCCAATACAAAATCCATGCTAATTTCATCCCACGACCTCTCAGGTATGGGCAATGGTTGATAAAGACATGCATTCTGCTTTCTTCCCTTCGAATGTTGGCAAATTCTACATCTGTCTACAAATATCTTGACCTCTGTTCACATTCTTGGCCAAAAGTATGACTCGCTCAGCTTTGCGAATGTTTTGTCATGACCGAAGTGTCCGGCCAATCCTCCACTGTGTTTCTCCTTCAGCAGGTTCTCCCTCATGGAGCATTTCGGAATACACAATTGATTACCCTTGAACAACAATCCTTCCTGGATCATGTATTCGGCCCACTGGCTCCTATCTCTGAGAACTGGATTCTCAGTTGCTTCATACGCTTCCTTGAAATCCTGGTCATTTGCGTACATGTCCCTGAGATCATCAAAACCTAACATCTTGAATCGGAACTCTTGCAATAGCAAACACTTCTTGCTCAAAGCATCAAAAACTTTGTTAGCAGTACCAGAAATATGTTTAATCACAAATGTAAAATTCTGCATATACTCAACCCATTTGACATGCCTCTGATTCAACTTTTCCTGTTAAGTCACAAACTGTAATGCACGGTTATCACTGTACAAGATAAATTCTTTTGGAATCAAGTAATGCCTCCACTTCTTCAATGCCTGTATGATGGCATAGAATTCCTTATCATATGTGGAGTATTTCACCTTCGCCTCATTCAGCTTCTCGTTGAAATATGCAATTGGCATGTCTTCTTGACTCAAGACTGCCCCTATTGCAAATCCATTGGAATTGCATTTCACTTGAAATGTCTTTTGGAAGTCCGGCAACACCAAAACTGGTTGTTCCGTGATCTTCCATTTCAACAAATTGAAACTCCTTTCAGCCTCCTCTGTCTAGTGAAAAGACTTATGTCACTTCTTCACTGTGTCCATCATTGCTGCACTAATTCCACTGAAATTCCTGATGAATTTTCGGTAGAAACTAGCCAATCCGTGAAAACTCCTTACCTCGAAAATACTTTTAGGTGATGGCCAATTCTTGATCACTTCCACCTTATCTGGATCCATTCTTAATTTATCTGTTGAAATAACAAACCCCAGATAAATGAGCTCCGTCTTCATAAATAAAGGTTTCTTCATGTTTATCAACAGCTTCTCCTGCTGTAACCTCTGCATCACTATAGCCAAATGCTTCAAGTGTCCTGCCACTGATTTACTGAAAATCAGTATGTCATCCAAATACACAATGACATATTTCCCGATGAACTCTCTCAGGACTTCGTTCATCAATCTCATGAAGGTACTTGGCGCATTTGTTAAGCCAAATGTAATAACAAGCCATTCATACAACCCTTCGTTGGTTTTAAAGGCTGTCTTCCATTCATCACCCTCTCTCATGCGAATTTGGTGATATCCACTTTTCAAATCAATCTTTGAAAAATACTTTGCTCCACTTAAGCAATCCATCAGATCATCCATCCTCGGCAATGGAAATCTATACCTGATGGTTATCTTATTTATCTCCCTCGATTTGGTACACATCCTCCAGCCTCCGTCTTTCTTTGGACTGAGTACTGTTGGAACAACACATGGACTCAATCTTTCTCTGACCAAACCTTTGTCCATCAACTCCTGGACTTGCCTCTTAACCTCTTCATTCTCTTGCGGCATCAATCTGTACGTGGCTTTGTTTGGTAAGCTAGCTCCTGGTATGAGATCAATATGATGACTCACACTCCTGATCGGTGGCAACGAATGAGGTAGTTCGTCCACTATTATGTTAGTGAACTCTTCCAGCAGTTCCTGAATCTCTTTTGGTAAATCATCTACCCTTGTGCTGGTCAAAACAATCCTTGGTTTCCTGACCACAAAGAATTGCAGTTCTTCTTTCTTCTTAACCTCTGTAAGAATTTCCTTCCCACTCATGAGAAGTACTGTATTGCTTACTTCTGGTTTCACTTCCTTATCCTTGATCGGAAGCAACATGTGAGTTCTCCCATTTTTCTCCAAGGTGTATGTGTTCATTCTCCCATCATGAATCACATTTCTGTCATATTGCCATGGTCTACCCAGCAATAAATGACAAACATCCATAGGAATAACATCACACAAGATTTTATCATTATATCCTCCTATCTTGAATTCCACTAAACATTGTTTAGTGACAGTTACCTGATGTCCCTTCTGCAACCAAGAAATTATGTACAGGCTCGGTTGATCAATCGTCTCCAGCTCCAGCTTTTCTACCATCTCGGTTGAAACAAGATTATCAATGCTTCCACTGTCTACAATAACCTTGCACACCCTGTCCTTGGTCTTGCAAGCAGTCCTAAAAAGTCTGGTCCTTTGGACTGAACTCTCCACCTCCTTCTCAGGGGTCAAAAGAGCTTTTCGCATCATCAACGATCTTCCGCCCTCAACGTCTTCTGCCTCAACATCCCGCCTCTATTCTTCGGTGATGTGAGCTTCTCCTCCTTCCTTCTTTTTATCTAGACACTCGTAAGACTTATGCCCATTCTTTCCACATGTGAAGCACTTTATCACTCCACCTCTTCCTCCTCCTCTACCTCTGGTACGAGGAAAAGTGTTATTGTCAGCATAATCTCCTCTCTGCTCAGTATGTTGTCCTCTCTGCTCAGCATATTTTCCTCGTTGTGAGGTTCCACCTCTCTCAATTCGAGTCTGAGGTTTCTTCCAATCCTCTTTGGGCTTCTAGTTTCTGTCCTGGGCAACTGATTTGCCTCTAGGATGACTTCTGCCTTGGCCTCTCTGACTCTGCTTTCGGCTCAACTTCTCTTCTGCTTTCAGAGCCAATTGATAAGCATCTTCCATCATTCGGATGGTTAGCATGCTCATCTCATCCTGGATATCATATCTCAGGCCATTCATGTATCTGGCAACCTTCTCATCATCGCTCTCCCGATGACCTGCCCTGATGTTCAGTTTGTAGAACTCCTCAGTGTATTCTTTCACTGACATCAGCTTTTGTCTCAGGTTCTGCATCCTCCTGAATAGAGTGATCTGGTAGTCTCTGGGGATGAATTTTTCCTTCATCTTTGCAATCATCCTATCCTAGCTTTTGATCTTATGCTTGCCCTTGCAGCGTCTGTCAGCTTGTAGTTCATCCCACCACAATGCTGCATGTCCTTTCAATCTTGTGACAACATGCTTGACCTTTTTGTCCTCTTCAAATTCTTCATAGTCAAAGTATGTGTCTAGAACTCTAATCCACTCTAGAAGCTCCTCTGCATCCAAGTTTCCCTCGTAAACTGGAATGTACATTTTCTCTCTTGCACCTATCCTTGCAATAGCTCAGATCTAACATTCGTTTGATGCATCTTCGGCTGCAACTTCTTCCTCGCGTTCAACCTCAACTTCACTCTCGGAATCACTGAGATCCCCTGCACTGGCTGTGCATCTTTGAGTTGTCTCCATGTCTTTGAGCCTAGCTCGCAGATCACGCATCTCTCTCTCCATGATTAGATCAATCATCTGCCTACCTCTTCTTCTCGGCATTTCCCTATCCTCTGGATCGGGTGACTGCATATCTCTTCTCCTAGGTGGCATGGTGAATTCTCTTCTTCTCTACTACAGAAAGAAAAGAACCTTTCTGAGCTCTGATACCAAAACTGGTGCAGTCGCGCTCGCAAGCACGTCTGCTCATAGGATCTTTCCTTCCTTCGGCTCGAAGAACTCTAAGGTTCCTCTATTTCCCTATCGGGAAATATTCACCCACATCAACCTCTCACAGGATCCCCCTTTGTACTTGGGAGATCAGAATTCGCGACTTCGCGATGTCAGTGGTCGAGTGTTGGACTCTTGAATCCCTGAAACCCGATACAAGTCAACGCTGACCTTTCCCTTACCCTATCGGGGCTTTCTCTATCGTGATTTCGACACTCGCGATGTCGAACAAATTTTCTTACCGACTCCCAAATCTCGATACATCGACACTCCGATGCACTCGTGAGTTTGACTTTTCAACACCCGTCACCTCCGTCGGGATTTCGGATTTCGCGGTATCGCGAATCCGGATGCAAATGTTTTGGGACTTCTCACCTCAAAACCCCGAAATGGTATGCCACCTGTCCACCTCTCTGACCCGTGTGGCCCCACACTATTTCCTTAGCCGTCGGGATATCACGTTTCACGATTTCACGATTCCTGTTGCTATGTTCACGGGACTTCAACCCACGAAACCACGATACACGATTCCACGTGTAAATCCGACGGTCCTTGCGGCCCGGATCTACGGTCCCAGCCCTCCTGAGCTTTGAACCTTTCGATACCTTCACTGTATCTTCCTGGCACCTCCACAAGATCTAACGGCTCACGGAGATTCATGAATTCTCCTCGAAGAATACCGACCGTCTGTTCCTCCTGGTGTAATCTGTGAAATGACTATGTGTTCCTCCGCGGAACTTGTCCACCTGCGTGCAAAATTATGATGCCTTCTGAACACTTCCTATCGCGACTTCCCTTGCGCTATTCTTCAACAAATTTGAAGGCCTTAACCTTCCTGGGATTTTCCATGACTTCAATTCCCTGTAAAGGAAAAACCTTTGCACGCACTCCTTGCGGAAACCTTCAAACACTTCCAAGTGTTGAAGTCCTTCAACTCTGCGCACACCTGCAGCAGCAGTCTTTCAATGCTTTGCTGAAGTTCGCAACCCTGAGACTTTCCTTGGCCTGCGCACTCCTTGCACGGCTCCTGTAACCCAAATGCACTTCTGGGCAAATGAGAGCAATAGTTAAACTATCTGAGCCTTCTGTCAACGCACTCCTTGCAGACGACTTCAACTGCACTCCTTGCAGGAATCCTTGCTCAGATAGAGAAACAATTGAAACTCATTCTTACTTCCTTTCAGACTTCAATCTCAACACATGAAATCATATACACAACAATAAAGAAAATGCATAACAGGAAGCAAACATTCATGAGCATATCATTCAACATGAATACACAGAGAATAGACACAAAACCATGAATTTGAATCAACCTCTTTGTATTAATCCAAATATCTGTACATGGGTGTTCTTACACAACTCTCTTCTTTTATTGCTCTTCTTGCTTCAATGCTTTCTAATGATACAAATGCACAATGAGGGTGCCTATATTCCATTTCCCTCTTGCCCTCTCAAGCTGTCTAATCTACTCATTCAATTCTACCTAATTTACATTTAATTTCATAAATGCCTCCATCTACTTAAGGACGAGAGCGACTCGCTCAAGGTTCGTTACATTATACAAGTGCACCTCTTCTTAATGACTTCATTTAAGATTGTGCATCAACTTCAAGGGAAAATTCAAAATGTGCGCACAGCTGGTTGTCCAGCTGTCCGATGCCTTCGCGCTGGCTCGCTTGATGTGGGCGATGCTCCTGCATCAAATATCAATACCCAACACTAGTACCGACCTGACCTAGGTCCTCTCGACCTCTATTTATACATTATAGTCCCTCACTGACAACCTTAGGCCGAAACCTAGGTGTCAAAACCCTAATTACCCAAAAACCTAGGTGTCTAAACCCTAGGTCAACTTGACCCGCCTTTTCAGGGCTTCGCCAACCTGTCTTTTCTCCCTTCTCACGCAGCGCTCCAAAGCATCCAATGGTGTCTTTCTTTTCTTATTGAGTTGTCCTCAATACATCTTCCTTTTTTATTTGTCATCCTCGATCTCTTCATCTAACGACTTGCTTCTCCGTACTTCGCTCTGAATTTTCTGCTCTTTTGCTTACTTCGACCCTATGACAGTCACCGTGTCTCCAGTGCAGTTCGTGTTTGACCATTTCTTCCTCGATCTTCACTTCCTTTCATAACCAAGGGCCAACATGCCCCCAACACTCACCTGTGACTCATCCCGTGGCACTTTAGATATGATCCTTCCATTTCAATTCGATTTTGGATTGCGTAGTGCAGCCTTTTCTTTCTACTTTATGCCTCCTTCCCATCTTTGTGCAGACTGTCTTTTCTGTGTCTGGTACCCAGTTTCAACTGCACCTGGTACCTAGACCCTTGTCTCCTTGCTTTTACTGAGAGTTGAGAGGCAGTTGGTTGTCATAATACAACTTCAACCGACTCTCATTCACTAATCCTTCTTTCCATTCTCCCTGCAATGTCTTCAGTTGCACAACTCCTCCTTCTGTAACATAGGCGATCTCATATGCTCCAAGCTAATGTGTTCTGAACTTCCCTGAATGTCTTATAAATTTAATGTCATACACCAGTACTAAATCACCTTGCTTAAATTCCTTCTTCTTGACGTGTCTGTCATGATAAGCCTTCTCTCTTTCCTTCTATACCTGCTGATGGATCCTGCAATAAATCTGTCTTCTTCTAGTTCAACCAGCTGGGCAAGCCTCTCACGAATAGCGCCAATATCATCCATGTCTGTAAATGCAACAATTCTTAAGCTTGGTACCATGTACTCCATCGGGACAACAACTTCGAGGCCATAAACCAACTTGAAAGGGGTCTGCATTGTTAATTTCTTGCAAGTGGTTCTATAAGCCCAGAGTACTGTTGGTACTCTTAAATCCCAGTCATCCCTATTCACACTGCAAATCTTTGTCAATGTTGTCTCCAAGATTTTGTTGAATGCTTCAACCATTCTGTTTTCTTGTGGATGGTAAGGGGTACTCTTCTGATGGTGAACTGCAAATTCTTCAGTCAGGGCTTCAACTGTCTTGTTGATGAAATGAGTGCCTTTATCGCTCATAAGGGTCTTAGGGAATCCAAACCTCGTTATTATGTTATCAAATATAAAATGCATAGTTGTAGTTACACTATATTCCTTGAATGCTCTTGCTTCGGCCCATCTAGTCAGGTATTCTTTCGCAGTGATAATGTACCCTTCTCCTGTGCACTTTCCTGGTGGGTTTATAGGTCCCACGAAGTCAATGGCCCACTTTTCAAATTCTTGTAGGGTCATCTGCAGTTCTAGTGGAATTTCATATCTTCGGGATGGTTTTGCAACTCTCTGGCATACATCACAGGCTCTGGTATACTCTTTAACATCTTTGTGTAAAGTAGGCCACCAAAGGCCAGCTCACAAAACCTTCTATGTAGTTGCTTTCCCTACGTAATGTCCTCTTGTGATGCCTTCATGAGCTTCTGTGAGGATCAGCGGGCGCTCTGCCTCCATCACACATCTTCTTAGTATCTCATTAGGTCCCATCTTATATAGCTGAACAACTATCAGTGTGTTAGAAAAACAGGACCGCGGAGCACTAAAATAAAACAAATGCAGAAACAAAACACAGAAGACACACAATACAAGAGAGACACAGATTTACGTGGTTCACCCAGTGTGGGCTACATCCACCAG
>JASDQU010881124.1:5475-16119 GCA_032191745.1 Picea mariana | reverse complement strand
AGAGGGGGTACCCCCCCTCTGTACTCCCCCGCGTGGAAGAGTGTACATACTTCTGGGGTGTAAATACTTCATGGGGTATAAACACAGATGAAAGCAAGGACCTCTGAATCAGAAAGATAATCAGGCTCCACAACCAACACAGTGAAAAGTCTGCAGCGCGCACCACTAGTTGTTTCTTCTAGGAAATTGTATACTCACTTGGAGCCATTCCTCTTGACAGGAATTGGACTATGTCTGTGAAGTGGTCATCCATCTTCCTAATGGAGAGGAGTTGTGCATCCAGTAGTGTATCCTCTAGACTGGTGGGTTCTTCGCCATGTTCCAACCTCGATAGGTGCTCAGGTCCCTTGTTCATTCTTCTTGGATTAACTATGATCTGAAAATCATATTCTTGAAATAGGAGAATCCATCTGCATATTCACCCCCCCAAAACTGGCTTGTTGACTGGGTACTTCAGTGCAGAGTGATCAATAAACATTTTAAAGTGTCCTCCTGGTAAGTAATGGCAGAATTTTTGCAGCGCATACACCATGTCTAATCCTTCTCTCTCTGTAGTAGTGTAATTGATTTCAATTGTAGATAGATTTCTACTGGAAAATGCTAATGGATGGTCGATCTCCCCTTCTCCAGGTTGTGCCAATACTTCTCCTAATGTAATAGAAGACGCATCGACATGCACATGAAATTCTCTGCTCCAATCTGGAAAGAACATAATGGGCGCAGTCACCATATTTTGTTTCAGTGTGTCGAAGCTCTGCTGGAATTCGTCTGTCCAACCAAACTGACAGTCTTTCTTTAATAGCTTCTCCATTAGCACAGTAATCTGAGCATATCCTTTGATAAATTTCCTATAATAGCCAGTACGACCTAGCGCAGTGTGCAGTTGTTTGACTGAAGTAGGAGGCGATAAGTTGACTATAATTGCAATTTTTGATGGATCAACCAACAATCCTTGCTTGCATACAATATGTCCTAATAATACTCCAAATGGTGAGAAGAAGATGCACTTCTTCAAGTTTAAAGCAATTTGAAACTGCCTATATTTGTCCAACATTAGTCTTAGACATTCAATATGATTTTTCAGCAAACTAAAAACAATCCAGTCATCAAAATAGGCTTCTAAAAACTTATGCAAAAATTCTTTGAACGCTTCGACCACCACTCTGGAGAAGATGGCTAGAGAATTATTCATTCCAAATGGCATCACTATATATTGGTACAATCCCCATTCTGTGGCAAATGTGGTCTTGTGGCGGTCCTCCTTGGCAATTCGGATCTGATGGTATCCTGAAAACCCATCTGTAAAAGAATATACCTCATGCCCTCCCACATTATCCAACACTTCGTCTGTGAATGGTGTCGTGAAATGATCATGCAAACAAGCATCATTCATCTTCCTGAGATCCACACAGATCCTGATCTCGCATGTCTTCTTGTCTTGCACCACCATAGGGCTGATTCACAGTGACTCTTCGACATGTTCAATAATCCCTGCTTCTAACATTTTGTCGAGCTCAATCTTCACTTTTTCCTTATATTTTGGGTTCAATATGTAGGGTCTTTGCTTGACTGGATTCACATCTAGTTTCAAATGTATTCTCATTTCTCCCATAGGTCCTTTGATACCCTTCATATCAGTGAACTTGGTCGGAAACAGGTCTTGATACTCGTGTAGTAATTCTGTAATTTTGTCAATGGTAACAACATCCCAGTAATCTCCGACATTGGCAAGCTTCGGTATCTCCTCTGTCCCAATATTGACTTTCTTTATCTTGATCGGTTGTCCAATGAATGGAAGATCAACTCCTGGTCCTTCCACATCCCTGTGGCCTTCTGTCTCAGTAATGTTTACCTTCCTCGGATCATCATCTATGTCGTCATTAATGTTATAACATTCTTTTAGTTTCTAGAAGGGTGCAGTCCATTCATCCTCTTCTTGCTCCAAAGGGAGGATAGATGCCTCCTTAAATACTTTCTGCCTCACAATCTATAGTGCTTGATCTACTGAAGGAAGTTCACTTTCAAACAAAAAGGTGGTTACAAAATTCTGAAGCATAACTTCCCAATCTATAGTGATGAGGCGCAGCTCCACTTGAAGGTACCAATTAATAGGGGTCGTGTCCAGCGTGTTAATGAATCTATGTACCCATTTTTCTTGAGGAATGTCACTCCAGGATTCTTCGCAGCTTCGCACATGGTGCTTTGGGCAGCTTCTACCTGTGTACCTCACTTCGCAACTTCCTACTTGTGTTGAGAACCGCGTTGTCGTCAAGGTTCGGCATTGTGTCCAATTTGTAATATTTTTTTTGTGCGTCCCCCACCATCTTGCTAGTGTAGCTTTCAAGGCCTCATCCATAGCCAACATCCTATGTTGTGTTGGTACACTTGTTTTAAAATCTGAGAGGAAGGCTTCTAGAGGGTTCAAACCATCAAAGGTAGGCAAGTTACTTATTGTTGTACCAATCCAACGAACTTCTCTGGTTAGTCGAGCACATCTCCTTGTGGATACTTCATACATATGGTTGTGCCAGTTCTCCAGTGCTTCTTCTGAGTATGATGAACACGCGATGTCACTTCACCAACTTAGATTTTCATCGGCAGTAGGGTTGATATAATCCTACTATATGGTTGTTAATTTATATATGTTCTCCGGCTCATATGCGTGGTCTTCTTCTCTGATGGGCTCTGTATATCACAGACCCTCATCTGGATCTAAGGGTGCAATGACCCTAAGGCCAACTCTTTCAAATGTCATGCGTCTTTTCTTTAAATCAACAACAGTAGAATTGTCAAAGGCCCAATCAATTCCTAGCAATGCAGGGTAAGGGTAGCTATCATCAACAATTTCAATTTCCTCAAAATCTGCAAAGGTCCTAACTCTGTCGATGTCCATAGGGACATGCTCCAATCGTCCAAATGGGCTGACAGCTTGTTGATTATCCATTCTAAGCATGATAGGGGAATAGATCAACTTTGGTTTTCCCCTTAGTGCCCAAGTTTGCTTCGTCATGACATTGACCTCCGACCCTAAGTTGAGGACCACATAGTCTATATCATACTCTCCTATTTGAGCATTCAAATGTAATTCTTTGTTTGTTCTTCTCTTCTTACCAATCTAGTGTACTCCCCTGTTCAGTAAGGGATCTATTTTTCCTAGCTCATACTGCCTATTTAGGTTCTGTAACTTTTTCACAACATTCTTATCCCGAATTAACTTAAGACAAGTGTACAAAAATTCAATGAGTTTACCTACCTCTTTTTCTTTTTCCAGTGAAGCCGATTGATCAAATGCCTGAGGCATTCCATACTCTTTTATTTTTGGTCATGTTTTAGATGATGATCCTTGGTTCCCCTTGAACTCCTATCTTGCTTCCTCGAAGATTTGTCTTTCTTTCCTTGCATCAAAAGCCCGATTCTTCTCCACATCTTTCCTGATACCTGACTCTTCTGTGATCTTTCTTTGGATTGTTCTATCTTCTCCTGTAGAAAAACCTCCTCGAGTAATAAAAGAGACTCTAGGGCTTGTTCCACGTGGTTCGGCATATATCAATTGCACTTGTGGGTTCTACTGGGGTCCTCGTCTTTCCTGAAGCTTATCCAACAGCACAGGGCATTCTTCTATGAAATGCTCAAAAGAGTTACAATAACTGTAGGTTGTGCAAGGATTCTGACAATCCCTTG
Source organism: Picea mariana (assembly GCA_032191745.1). NCBI lineage: Eukaryota > Viridiplantae > Streptophyta > Pinopsida > Pinales > Pinaceae > Picea > Picea mariana. The sequence continues at coordinate 12,438 of JASDQU010881124.1, read as the reverse complement.
CCAAGTGTCCTGGTTGTGCACAATTATAACATATTATTTTTCCTCAGACTCGACCCGTACCTCCTCCTCGTCCTCATCCTCTGTATCCACCATGAGGATTGAAGTTTCCTCTCCCTGGAGAGTTGTGTTGCAGAGTGTTTCCTTCTTGTTGTACTTCACCTTGAATCATGTATATGTCCCTCGACCTCTCATGCATGAGATCATAAGCTCTACAATATCGATCATCATGCCCCACTGGTTTACAAAATGTGCAATACAATTTTGTGGGTATCTAAACATACTTCTGCATGTAATATCACTCACCTAGGCAATGCCTATTTCTGCATACATCACACCAGGGCAGGTTAACTTGCTTCAAGGGGATCGACGCTCCTGAGGCCAAATACTCATGATATAAGGGACAATGTTCCTTATCATGTCCTTCATATCTACATCTTACACACCATATATATTCTCTTTTGTCCTTTCCCTTGTCCTTCTTCATATCCTTGACCTGCAGAGACAAACTAGTTAGCTGGCTCAAGATTTTGCTCATGCCTGAGGTAGATTCTCCCATAGGTGTTGATTCAAGCTTCATGGCGATCTCCAAAGCTTCTTCTTGTGATGAAATATTCTATTGCATTAGAGGGACTTTGATGTATGGTAACAGCGTCGTGATGAACCATTCTTTGTTTTGTTCATCGGGGATCTGAAAATTTAATCGACCTGTTAGGGTCTTGAATCTCTGGTCGAACTCCCAAACAGGTTTTGCTACCTTTTGTTTGTTCTCTTTTATCTCTATAATACATTGTGACTCTAACTTAGGTTTCTTAAATTCTGTTATCAACACATTCTTGATCTCGTTCAGTGGCTTAGGCTGTGCCAGTCCTTGGACAAGTTTCATATACCAGCTCAGCGCGCGGTCCCTTAGCGTAGTGCTGAAATGGGTTCTCTTGATGGCTTCGTCGGTGATACTTTTAATATTACACACGGCCTCACACAGGAACCAGTGTTGATCGGGATCCTCAGATCCATATCCCCTGAAGATATGGAGCCTCATCTCATCTACCATAGAGTTCCCTAGGCTTCCCGTCTGAGTATAGGCTGAGTTGCTATTAATAGCACTCTGAAGACTCTGGTGGTTCTGGCTATTTTGGCCGCTTGGTGCTATTGAAACAACAAGATGGTTAATGTTACTTACTTCAATAATCTGCGCAATTCCTGAGGTTTCTAGCTCACTTTGGTGAAGTTCTTCATCTTCCCCTTCTTCCATTCTGGTGGGTTCTGAATGTTCTTCGTCGGTTAGATCTACCTCTTCTCCACTGTAGAAACCCTCTTCTCTGTAGTTTTGCTTAAACAGGTTCTCAAGGTGAACCCCTCTAAATACTCTTCCACTACACGTATGTCCAGCTTCTGTGTTGTTGTCGTTGTCTGAATTTCTGAACATTAGCCTTTTTAGGTCCAACCAATCTACTATATCTTCAAGATGTTCTTTTCATGCAACAACATTTTGATTCTCAGCTTCAGAAAGTGCAAAAATTTTCCTCTGGGTCCTTTGAAAAAGTATCTCTTGGCTTGGCTATATGATTCTACCCTATCAACAACAAATTCGGTGATATACCCTCCAATGGTACTATCGAACCAATGATCTACTACTCTGGATACAATGTTTTCAACTCTCTTGACCTTCTGGATCAGTGCTGGTGTCCAAACCACAGGAGGTCTAGAACTGATCTCGAACTGGGTATCGGCTAACCTAGCCAACCACTCAAACAACTCCAGGTGGATTCCTCCAAAGAATATCTCGTGAATGTTGGTGAAGATGTATCTTTGTAGCCAATCTTAAGTACTCAGTTTAGGGTTCTTGTTCTGGGCTTCAGCAAAGTCCCTTTGTTGATCCTCTATCCACTTTTGAATCTTTGTCTTTGATGGGAACCACCTTGACATTCCCTTAAAAATATTCCTGTCTCGGCAATAGAACCATTTGTTGGCATAGGGGCAGACCCAGGGTTCACTCTAAGAGCGCACCAACAAGCCCTAGCTACTGGCCCTTTCGGCAACACCTGCAAAGCAGATGTAGTCTGACCCAAAGTAGCTAAGAGGGGGGTTGCAGTACAAAGATGTCTACAACCAGGGGACTATCAAGTGGAACTAATACAATGATAATGAAACATTCATATATCTCTTATCAGCTAGATCTACTCTGCGCAACTATAAATCTGATCTAACACAATAATGAAAATTATAGTATAACAGTGACAGAGATCCAGGCATCAATCACACATATGACACAAAATATACGTGGTTCACCCCTTCTCTAGGGCTACGTCCACAAAACTGTGCTTATGATATATTAAGATAAAGCTTACAGTTCGGATCTGCGCTCTTAGTCAACAGATCTTCTCTCTTCTTCTCTATGTCTCCCACCTTCCTGTGCACCCAGCTACAGAAATTGATCTTCACACCCAGCTGAAGATATTACAATACCAAAAGGCTGTCACTCTCAACACTCCTCTCTCTCATAGTACAATCATCTCTCAACCAGCAACAATCGAATACCAATACCCAACACTAGTATTGACCCGACCTAGGTCCTCTCGACCTCTATTTATACATTATAGTCCCTCACCGACAGCCTTAGGTTGAAACCTAGGTGTCAAAACCCTAATTACCCAAAACCCTAGGTGTCTAAACCCTAGGTCAACTTGACCCACCTTTTCGGGGCTTCCCCAGCCTGTCTTTCCTCCCTTCTCGCACGGTGCTCCAAAGCATCCAATGGTGGATTTCTCTGCTTGCTGAATTTTCCTCGAACCATCTTCCTTTTTGATCTGTCATCCTCTATCTCCTCATCCAATAGCTTGCTTCTCCGTACTTCGCTCTGACTTTTCTTCTCTTTTGCTTACTTCGACCCAGTGACAGTCACTGTGTCTCCCGCGCAGTTCGCGTTTGACCTTTTCTTCCTCGATCTTTGCTTCCTTCCATAACCAAGGGCTAACACCATTTGAATCCTCATTGACACGTGGCAACCTCCCAACAAGGCAAATATCAAAATCGTGACCACTACAGGAAATTAGGTAGTTCCATTGTAAAACAGTTGGTAGCGCCACTTCTATGTCTAATATCTCTCAAACCATAACACATTTTGAAAAACTGAGAGAGGTGTTTGTTATTTGGAATGTTATAAACAAAAACCTCCTCAATTTTTCAAAAATCCCTTCTCAATTTTTCACAATACAAGCTTTAAATTAGTGACTCAAAACTGGTAGAATAATTCTGCACAATTCAGCCTATGCCAGAATTTCGATAGCACCTACCTGTGTGTCTGTGTGCAATTTGGTAACATAAATCTGTGGGTGATTTTTATTATTGGAACCTTGTGAGAGTGTTTTAAATGCTTGTTCTTGACACTTGGCAACTTAACCAATCTTGTGATAACATAGGCTCCATGGGGGATAGAGTCCTTTCTGTGAGGCTCTAAGAAATCTTGTAGTTTCAGTGCCTTATCCTTTGGGCTTGTGGAGTCATGCTCTGATGCATCGTGCTAAAGACAACATACTGACAACTTATATTACTCTAATTTCAAACAAAAATCAAACACACCTGCTCTTGATGGAGCTTATTTATGTACAAAACCTAAGCTAATTAACTTTTACAATGGGCTAGGTGAAGGCAAACTTCCAACAAAGCCATTCAAGCAACTTGCTAACATAAGTCTTTATAATGCCAATGATTGACAACAGAAAAAAGGAATATGACAATGGTTTGAAATCATTTCCTATATCTCCTTTGACTATTTCTGACACAATAAAGTTTACAGGTTCCAAAACATTTGAGAAATACAACTCCATATACACCCCTACAGGGTCATAAAAATGGTGACAAAACACATGGGACTGATAGCATATTTCTTTTTCCACTTCAAGTTGCTTACTTTAAACTGTGGGTACAAGTGGAAGAAGGATTGACATAGGTGGTTGTTCATCCACTGATGATTGTTGATTTACTTCTGGTTATGCATAAACGATCTCTTCATGTGCCTCAACTAAGGGCTGCTCTTGGTCAAATCCTCAGTTTATGTCTTCTGTGACAAGGCCAACCTCTGCATCATACTCCCTGTCTTCATAGTGATCAAATATAGGATAATCTTGTTTCTCATCATCACTAGAATATTCATCAAAAATAGGCTTCCCTTCATACCTATGATTAACCTCTAAAACAGTAATTTCATCAAGAATATAATTGTTAAAAATATTTGTTTCAGGAACAACATTAACAACTGCTTCTAGTTGTTCATACACATGATTTTCATATGAAACAAAGTTATGAATGTTGTCCTCTCCAAATACAAGAGTATTATTTATGCTTTCATTTGTACAGTGAATAAAATCGTTTTCATCTTTATATTCAGCAAATCAATCTAACAAATCTTGAGCACATTCTACATATCCCTCACAACAGTTATGACAAATACTTTTAGAGGGATAAAACCTTTTGCAGTGTTCATTGAATACTCTGTGGAAATCCTTCAAGGATGAAATGCTGGAAGGGGGTAACGAGAAATACCATTTACATGCATCCCCATCCAATGAATACATGAATATTTTCATCAATATATCTTCATGATGGATGTCAAGTTGTTGCATCAAAGCATGGAATTATTGAACGTGCTCAATAGGGTTGTCATCCTCACCTTCATAAAATCTAGGCAGCAGATATTTCCATTCATCAATAAGAGGCACAGGATGTGGATAATCATCTATGGCTGAGAAATTGAGTGGGGAAAACCTCCTGGCTAGGATAACCTTCATGGCCATTTAATTTGTCTCATTCTAGTGGAGTCACCAACAGATTCTAAACAATGGAGTCGCCATGGTGAATGTGCAGTCTTGAAGGTGTCCAACTTCAGTCACCATCTAAAGTTGGAGTTGTGCAATGTCGTTCTTCCCAGGGAGCTTTTCAATCTTCTCAAATACGTCCCCAGCAATGACGCCAAAAATGTTATCGCAAGGAGTCACCCCATGACTACATAGGGGTAAGCCTTACACATCAAGAAATCTGAAAAGAAAGTTGATTTTGAAATTATGAGAGAGGTAGGGCTGAAGCTATCTGCTTGACTTGACAAATCATATGAATCTATCCCTGCAAATCATCTTCCATATGTAGAAAAACAGATCATCCAAAAGCAATGTTTATCCTTTCAAGGATTTCAAGTGGAATACTTTTATGAGAAAACATAGAACTGCAAACAAAAATATGTGAAAATCCTTTTCAAGAATACTATTGATACAGTAGAAGAAGAATCATAATCTGAAGATCCTTTTCAGAAGAGATTTACCAACACACAAGGTAGAAGATCTCAAAGGATCCTCCTAAGAAACCCTCTCACACTTGATGTTGAAGAAGAACAAATCTTAAGATTCAAAACAAAGAAAAAACATAGCCAAACATCACTTCCTTCTACAAATGAATTCTTAACACAGAAAACGATAAGATAGGCTATCTTCAAGTTAATCTGTCAAAGTACAAAAACAAAGCCTCTCGGCCTCCCTTGGCTCATGAATCCCATTCTCCAAGAGATATTTCCTTTCTTAAATAGAAAATAGCATCCTCATAACCTTAGGAGGTCAAATCCCATCTCCTCCATTGGATTCTAAACCTTGGAGATAGGTGGAAACAATCAAAGAGACAAAAATCTAACAAACTGCTAATTTTCAGGAATTTGTTGGAAGTCATTAATAAAATGTCTCCACCTCATTGCATGAGGCCTTTGCTGGAGCTAAATATTAGGTGCAGGTATCCCTTGACATCTAACGGATCCTTGATAATCCATTCGAATCCTCCTTGATAGGTGGCAACCTCCCAACAAGGTGAATATCAAAATTGTGACCGCTACAAGAAATTAGGTAGCGACGCTGTAAAACAGTTGGTAGTGCCACTTCTATGTCTAATATCTCTCAAACCATAACACATTTTGAAAACTCGAGAGAGGTTTTTTTATTTGGAATGTTATAAACAAAAACCTCCCCCGGTTTTCAAAAATCCCTTCTCAATTGTTCACAATCCAAGCTTTAAATTAGTGACTCAAAACTGGTAGAATAACTCTGCACAATTCAGCCTCTGCCATACTTTCAGTAGCGCCTTTAGGTAGCGCCTGCCTGTGTGTCTGTGTGAAATTTGGTAGTGTAAATCCATGGGTGCTTTTTATTATTGGAACCTTGTGAGAGTGTTTTCAATGCTTCTTCTTGACACTTGGCACCTTAACCAATCTTGTGCTAACAGGTTCTTTCACAATGAGGCAATCGCCTGTGTCCGCTGCTAAGATGTCTTCCTACTGAAATTCGGTAGGTATTTCTTCCTCAATAGGATATCCACCCGGGTTTGTTTCCAAGTCATCACCCAAAGGAGATTGACCGATAATGAGGGAGGGCTCCAGAATATCCAAGGGAGGGCTCCATAATATCTGAAGCGGAGAGGTGAGTGGATCCCAGGGATACCATAAGAGGGGCTCGAGAATTTCTTCTTCCACAATCGCCATGGGCTAGTCATTCTCCACCCAATTATGAGCATATCAAGGTGAAAAAAATGAGGGTGGTCTGAAGTGGCGAGGGGTAGATAGAGAAAAATAGGTGCAGCTGGAGGCCCATGGTGGCCATGAGCTGCATGAGGCAGTGCAAGTTCATGTAGATGTCTAGGGCGGAAATGACGGGCAACAAAGTTAAAGTAGGTCGATCCCCACTTGGGTTTTCCCCATTCTCTGGGCATTGGGATGGTTGGAACATAGATTACAGATGACAAGGGGAGGGGCCACACACAGGAGGTAGAATTTGATTAGGAGAGAAACCACTCAGAACGAAAATGAACAATATCCAGAACAATGTAGCGAAATTTGGTGCTTACCTTCTTAATTACCGCTTCCTCAATATGTGAAATCTCCATTAAATCCTAGTGGACAACATAATGGTGGAACGTACCAGGTTTAACCTA
>JASDQU010881123.1:9276-34794 GCA_032191745.1 Picea mariana | reverse complement strand
GGGGGCAACCTCCAGTCGAGAAACGCTCTGTTACAATAATCTCCAAGCTAGGGTTTTCATACCCTCGACCCTTATTTATACTAAATATGTTTATCAAGAGAAGCATCTAGAGGAAGATCCTTCTAGAAGAGGAAGCTTCTATTAGGTCTTCTTACATCTGCCTTATTATATTTTATTGAAAGGCCTTATTAATATTGACCTTTATTACATCCGAATATATTGATCTACCTATGTGTGGGTTAGGACCCTAACAATTTTGAACATTAGAAGAAATGGGTTTGGGGTTGTTGTTAGAAGTTTGGACGGAATGCGGTTGGGCATGGAAAGCGCCAATCACACCGTTGGCTGCATGAGAAGCAACAGGAGTAGTTGAAGTGGTGGAAGTAGAAGGACAAGGCACATTAGGGAGTAAGTCGTAAAGAGTACCCATTTGTGAGTAAATGAGGTCAAGTTATTGAGCACGACTAATGGCCTATTCTTCCATGACAACTCCACCCATGGCGATGTCATGATCGATGTCGTTCACAAATGATTTTGTGAACCACTCTGCCAGCAACTGATTGCGAAGTTCGGGTTTGATGAGACGTCGTCTCCGTCTCCACTCATGAATGTGATTGGAGATATGAGTGGCTTTGGTTTGTTTGAAAGAACTCAAAATCTATGTCCCCGTTTCATAGCAGATCAGTAACATGTAGTGGGTGAGGAAAGCCATAGTGAGGGTGTTGAAGTCGGTGAAGAAACCTCGTGGTAATTCTATATACCACTTTGCGGCGGAACCCATGAGGGTTCATTGAAAAAGGCATAAACGAATAGAGTCATCCATCAAGGATTTGGATGAGCACCAAAGGTGAAAATTCATTACTTGATTGTTTGGGTCCTCTCCCGGTTTGCCATCGAATTTAGGGATGTCAAATGGTAGTTTGGCCAGTATGGCGGGCCATTGGGGAGAGTGATGGATTGGATCATTTAAAATACTTGACAGGTCTGGGAGGTCCAGGGTGGCTAAGAAATGTAACTGTCTATTCACATGCGGGTACTGGTGACTTTGGGGAGGGAGTCCCATCGACAAACCAGTGGGACCATAAGCAATCTCCATATAATGCGAGGATCTGGGCAAATTCGATTTTTGGTGTGGAATTAAGTAACTCATAGGGTTGTACCCTTGAACGGGGGCGTGGGGTTGAGCATTTGAGCCCCAAATAGGATTAGACGTAACTGGATAGGGTTGGCCTGTACTAGGGGGTATGACAGAGATAGCCTGAGGTTGCTTCCCCCCAGTCAGGTGAGGGTTATGTTGTATAAGATGATTCCAATACTTGGACAAGGATGGAGGTATGTTTTGTCCATAGGGTGGGATCGGTGGGGGTTTCCCTCCAATTGAGGGTTGTGTCCCAATTGGGATTTCTCCTACAAGGGGGGGTTGAGTTGGGCCTCCTTGGTGAAATTGTCCACCAACAGGAATCTGGTAATTTGGTGTGAATGAAGGAATGGTGCCACTAGGATCAATGCCTCTGATAGAGGATGGAAGAAGTCCTTTGAAAGGGGGAGGAGGAAGTGTCAGAATGAAACTAGGAGGATGGTGCCTAGAAGGAGTGGAACTGCCAGGAGTCCCGGATGAGATTTGCGTAGGAGTGGGAATAGAGGTATTCAACGCATGGTATCCGGGTGGAAGTGTCAGGGTGAATCTGGGTGAAAGTGGTGTGCCAATGGGGGCTTTCCTAGCCATGGTAATCCTGGTGTGAGGACTCGTAGTATCTGTGTAATGGACCATTTGTAAAGGGAGAGTCAAGATGTGGTCAACTCGTGGAGCTTCAGTACCAGGAAAATAATAAGAAGTAGTAAAAGGTACTTCGTTTGGATCAGATGTTTCGGGTAGCTCAGGTGAGACAATGATATCAACACCTGCTCTTGAGCCAAAGAGATCCCATCTAAAAACGCCAATAGTCTAGAAAGGATCTTGACCCTCAGGTCCTAAGAAAGGTCCAGTCAGTGATCCAGAAGACTGAACAACTAAGTCTCTGGAAGAATTCACTCGCACAATGCGTCTCTTAGAGTCAGGATGAAGTCGAAAGTCCTCTCAAGAATTGGTAATTCGGAACCATTCTAGAGAGTCAGTTCTTTCCACTTGTGGAGGGGCAACGTCTTGGCCTTCACTCTGTTGAGGAGATCCCTCCGGTGAGTTGGTAGGCAAGGGTTGAGAACCTTCTAGATTTTCTAGGGGTAAGCCTTGCATTCTATGTGACCAGCATGGAGGGTCAATTGTGATCAAGCTAGAAACTTACAGGGGAAATTCTATGGTCAACTTGGGTAAATAAACAACACGCGCTAGTAAAAATCTAGGAAGCAAAACCAAGAAAACAAGACCTTCTAATTCCGAAGTCACTAATTGGTGATGAAAACGATGAGACAAGAAGGGGCTGTGCTAGGGTGTAAAAGTTATATTGATGACCTACTTAACGGACTTACACCCTGGTGCAAGCTCCCACACATAATCGTGGGTATACCCTCCAAGGATCCCAAGTGAGTTTGGCCAACGTCGATTCCAGGTACCATGAAGACTTTCCCCTTCACAATCACCTTGTGTAAGAACCTAAGAAGATAGGTCACTAAGGTTACCACCAACAACAATAAAGCCTAGGGGAATAGTCGACAGTCTAATCCACACACAAGGGCAGGGTATCTAGCCCGAAATCAGCTTGAGAGGCTTCCACTCATCGTTGTGCATATACCTTCAAGTGACCCTCGTAATACATGAAATCTCTACACCGATATTGACAAAGAAAGGTGAGTAACTCTATCAATCTCAATGCGACCTCAGGTTTGACCCTTGTGTGAGAAGGGCTTCCCAGGAAAAAATGCTGCAAATGGAATTTGACACTCCTTACCACAAGATGCTATTCTGTGTTTTTTGCTTTTGAGAGTGTATCTCACTGCCTATTCCAAAGCTCTAGCCTAGCTAATGTTGGTGCTAAAGAGTCCTAGAAAAGAGTTACTAGTTAAATTTTAAAAATTGTACAATATTATTAAAGGTTGTTGTTACTCAAAGGAGACGGAAATGAAACCGATGTTGTGTGAGACTCTGGCCGAACAATGCATAGATAGGAATGAATGATACAATTTTTTTGTTCAATGAATCCTATTTACAGGAGGGAAAGAGGAGTTTTCTGGGACAACCTGAACTACGATATCGATCTTCTTTGAAATGCAACATCAATCAATCATGAACAATGCCAATCCTCTATTTTTTCTATTTCAACAATTGAATGCCAATATTTTCGAATAAAGAGTTGCTTAAAAAGAAAAAATATTTTTTAATTTTCACTAGAAACCAAACAATAGTGGTGGAACTAAGAAAAACTAGCAACCNAACCAATCTTTCAATGAAGAAAAAAATAACAAACATACAAGACTAGTCTCTTCAAATGCATGTGGGCAACAATTTTCAAAGTAATGAGCAATTGAAAAGACAATTAATCCCAACTTTTAAACCAATCACCGGCTCCCAACCAAACAAGCACTCGGATTTCAAAACCAAAGATTATATCCTTGTTAAGAAAAGGTCAAGATGTAATAGTTGAGAAAAAATGAACAAGAAGAGCTTTTGATTTCCGAAGACTAATCATTCACGAAATTCAAAGTCAAGAAACAATCAATCATTGGCCAGAGAAGTTCTTTTCAGACACACATAAAAATCTGGGCATCTGAGGATACAAAAAACCTTAATCCAAAAAATTTGCAAATGGGTTTGCAGGCTGGCAGTGGTGTACAGTGCGAGAATCAAGGATTCTCGTAGGCTAGACACAAGCAGAGTGTGAGAAGTTCACACTGGAATGAAAAGTATGGTGCAAAATCTAGTGGTTCTCGCAGGCTATAAAGGGTGTAGTGTGAGAAGACCTGAAACTAAGAAAAATTTGGAAAAACAAAAAAAAAATTGAAGGAACTTCCGGATCCAGGGAGTCTATTAGGGTTTCCTCAAGACCCAGAGATTGATGAAAATGAAAAACGGTAAGTTAAGAGCAAATGGTCAAGGAAAAACCACCAAAAATGGGTTGCATCCCCAGTGGAGTCGCCAATTTTGTTATCAGAAAAATCGATAGGTGCGGACACTAACAGATCTCCCTAGATCCACCTGGATCTAGAACAAAACAAGACAGGACATGACTCTTTCCCTAAGTTGTAATCATTGAATCTACTAATAGGAAGGAATAAGTGGCATACCTTTATATAGCTTCCTTAGGTCTCTATTGTTCCCGCTTCGCTTCGGTGCTCTCGTGAAGTCAAGCCCAAGACAACACAAACCAACCAAAGTGAAGATAGCAAAGTATATTCAATGTCAACTTATGCATATGATCAAGGAATTACACAATAAAGTAAGAGTGACTTTATGGGAAAGGAACATGCAGCTGTACCATATTAATTGAAAGTAGAAGATACAACCTGATCGCCTTGATGTTGCAAGATTCCTTTCAGTGACCCTTGGTTCCAACACACACAATTGCTCTGTACTTGCATGAAGAAGATCCAATTCTTCTTGGTAGACCAAATAGAGTCTTCAAGCTTCTGTCCAAACAGGGTTCTTCACACAATTCTTTCACCAATTCTTCATTCAATCTTGCTTAACCTTTTACATGAGAAACCTTTCAATATATAGGAGAAGGAGAGATAGTTACATGGATGAGGATGATCCCATCAAATATGAGAAGTCAGTAGAATGAAAACCATGCGAATTGTAACTCATTTTCTAGAATATTTCCTTCTAGAACCCTCAAGACCTCTTCTCCTTTCCAAGCTTAAAAATAGGTTCACGCCCTATATATGGAGCAAACTGCGAGAATTTTTCACCCTAAGTGTGGGTGGCCTGCGAGAATGAGGGATTATTGCACCCTAGACTATAGGCAGCCTGCGAACTCATTTTAAAAATATGTTTTTTGGAAGAAGATAGGAGCCGCTTTTCTCAAGCAAAAAGTCCTTGTTGGGAGCTTGAATACATCACTGTTAAGGCATCACCAAAGTGACCAAAATCATGTGTAACACAGGGGGAAAGAGGTGAACAACTACGTCAAGTAGTTGATGGTGGTCCTTCATGGAGGATTTTTATGGTTAGAAGAACTTGTCTCAATTGACGTATATCTCGTCGCATTCATCAGAGGCCTTCCATCAAATGGAGAGAGTCCCACGTGGTACATCGACGATAAAACCAAAGAGAAGGCTCTTGCAGAAGAGATGAAGAAGATGTACAGGATGAAAAGAGGCTCATGTGGAATAATCATAAAATGGATCAGTGACGCAACCACCAGAATGGTCACAAAATTAATGGCATGTAATATATTATGCAAATTCCGTGAGGAGGAGGTTCCAACAGGGGTTATCATAGTAGCAACATAGTACACAAATGACACCATGATCAGTTGGGCCCCATATTTACTGAACCTGTTCCTAGATAACTGCAAGGATGTGCAGGATTTGGGAATAGAGTTCCACTACTCTTGGCTCATGATCCTAACAGACTTAATCGGATGGAAAGAGCCTCCCTAATCATACTTCTACGACATATTAGGACATTTTCACACAACACAATACACATCGATGGGAAGCACTTCGGATGCCAAGAAAAGAACTGGTAATGACAACACCTTTGCTCGATATCTCAGTGACATTCATGACAACATATCCAACACTTGGAGGATAAATCCAGAAGTGGTCATGCAATATCAAGGGGTGGCCAAATTTAGGGCTACATGGAACAACATGTGGATCTAAGCACGCTAGGACCTAGAGAAAGAATGGATTCAACTTTGATTATGCATCAATGCAGAGGAAGTTGAAATGGCCATGAGAGACTGGAAGGATGATTGGAATATTTTAGTCATTAGCAAGGACATGCCTAAGGGAAAATAGGTAGAAGCAGGGTCTTCCAAGAAATCTGCAGGGGGTAGCATAGCAGCCAAGAAACCAACACAACAAGGAAAGCCCAGTCAAAAGATAGTGGCACAAAAGAACGGAAATGCTCCAAAGAAGGATGCGCAAATAGGAAAGAAGGAAAATGTACCTACGCAGGAAGAACAAGGAAGGGGGGAAACAACGACGCAAGAAACCCCATCAACAACCACTCCACAAGAGACATGTCCACCCAAACGACCAATAATACACATAGGTGGGCCGCACAAGAAGGTCAAATCACATAATAAAATCTTGGAATACACAATTACCGAGGATGATGTCGGTATTGTAGTAGAAAGGGTACATGGTCACACAATGGACAAGTTATAATAGGAAGATAACCAAAGAGGAAGAATAAGAAACTAGTTAGATGAAATCAAGCAAGTCTTGGAAAGGATACAAGCATCATAGAGGTAAGAAAGGGGAATAGATTTGATCCCCTGAGAAACAAAAGCCAAGGATAGGAGTGCACAAAATGAAAAAGACACCATCTAGACTATAGTGCAAGAAAGTCCGAGCTTCCAAATAACAATAGACATGCTACAAGTTGACGATGCCATAGCTTAGACACCACTCAAATACTTAGCGTAGGGACAATTGTTACTAGCTCAAATACCAACAAAGGCACTGTACAGACTGCAAGTTATTGTCATGCAGGAAGTGAAATAATGAGCTAGAACAAATGCGACGGAATTGTAGGTAGCCAGAAACTAGAACTGGTGGTAGAGCAGGTAAATCTGGAAACCCAAGAGGAGAAGCAATGCACAAATAAACTAGAATAGGGATTAACAGTGGTATATGATCACATCCTAGATAGAGTGTAGGCACCTAAGAGGAATGCAAAGGATAAGATCAACATGATCTCACAAATAATTGACAGATATAAGCAAGAAATTGAGGAGCTCAAAGAAAGTCTTAATCCTATGACTCCTATGGAGGTCCGAGAACAGAGAGAACAACAATTTGCACTCCAGATAGCTGAGATGGAGAAAGAAGCAAGAGAAGTAGAAGATTTCTTCGACATAACAATGCAGATATGGACTATTCTGGAAGAATATGAACATGTCCAATAGTGGGACCAACAAGAGAAGAGAATCCACATGGCCATCCAGGAGTTGAAGCAACAAGAAAATTCCATGAGCATTATAGAGAGGTTGTAGGGCATGCAGCAAATGAAGACCCTACAGACAGAGTTAAAATCAACACAGAAAAATAAGTAAGAAAGATAAGATGAATTGGAACCCCTCCAAGAACAAGCAACACAAATGATTGCGCGGTTGGAAAAAGAGAAGAAAATTATGGCATAGGCACAAACAGAGGGCATAACAACACAGTCAGTGGAGGCGCTAATAGGAAAAGCTGCATAGATGAGGGAAAAAGGAAAGGAACTAACAAAAAATTTCCACAGTTTGGACAGGGCAGTGGAAGGAGCGCACACCACCTAAATGGCTCGGGACAAGCCACATTTATGTGTTGGGGGCCTATTGGGCGCAAAACTATTTTGAAAAAGACATAGTTTTGGAGCACGCACAATGAATGGCAAGAAAGGAGCATGCAAAAAAAGAAGGAAAATCAACATGCAAGAAGAAAATCCATGTGGTGAGCAAGAAGGAAATCCTAACCATGTTAGGGTTAGGTTTTTTGATAAGGATTGTAACGACTATAATCTTGTAAAATAGTATAAATAAGAACCTAGGAGATCTAGGTGAGGAGTTAGTGGGTTACTCGGTTTGATATTATTGAGGAGCTGAGAGACTGTTGATTGTAATAAGGCGGTAGAAGATTTAATAAGCTAGATATTGAGGGTTAGGTCATAGGCTAAGGAGCCTAGTGTGATCTATTCTGCCTTACATAGATTCCTTAACCTTAGCATGATTATATGATTGAATTTGTAATGTGTGTAATGCAAGATTTTGAAACAGATTAAATAAAAGAGCAGAGAAGCCAGATCTTTATGGACGTATCCCTAGGAGGGGGTGAACCACAATAAAACTTATGTTTTATGTGATGATTCTTCAATGATTTACTTTCTGTCAATAGTTAGCTTATGAATGAATGATTAGCTAGATGTATTACTATGCATGCATGAGGCTAAAGATGAATGAATCTTAGAAATACTTGAATCAATAATAATTTTAATGCATAAAGACAGATAGAATACACTCTCAGATCCCCACTCCTTCCTAGACTTCAAGCACTTGAGAATTGCAGTCACCCATAAATCTATCTTGGGTGAGACTGCGCAGTGCACTCTGTGTGCAGCGTTGCCTTCTGGTTTACCAGGAGGGTCGATAGTTTTAGAGGGTTTTGTTGGAAACTGTTAGCACTGAGAGTCACACTTAGATTGTTGTAAGTGCAAGCCCAGTACCCATATTAATATAAATGGATTAAATGGTTTCATTAGGTGGATCAAAAAGACTAGGAAAGAAATGGAGAGGGCAACAAAATGTCTGCAGAGGCATTCCATTCGGCATGGAGTCATAACATCCTACAGATCAAAGGCAACCAAACTGTATATCAGAAAAAGAGATATATAATGATGAGTAGAAGCATGGTGAATATGAAAATAGGAATAACATCCATTATACAAAGATCCTTTCTGCAATACATAAATATTTTCTTAAACAATGAACAACGATTTAATGGGCAAGCTAAAACAGATCCTTTGTTGTTCATGAATCCATCAATCAATGGCAACTATGATCCTCAAAACCTGCAATATGTTCAAGCAAGAAGCTAAAAAAGAAGTGGGAAAACAAAGAAGATAATCTAATAACATCTCTCATGAATATTTAATGGAAGAAAATGTCATTACAAATAGGCCCTCGGGCTTACAAATGAGCAACTAAAACTGCTCCTCCAGCTCTCTCCTCTCTTGGATCATGAATCCAACCTCTCTCCAAGAGCTCTCTCATATATTAAATAGAAAATAGCATCCAAATATTCTTAGGAGGTCAAATCCCATCTCCTCCATTGGATTCTAAGCCCTGGAGATAGGTGGCAACAGTTAAAGAGACAAAAATCCAACAAACTGCTAATTTTCAGGAAATTGTTGGAAGTCATTAATAAATTGTTTCTGCCTCACTGCATGAGGTATTTAATGGAGATAAAACTTCGGTGCAGGTGTCCCTTGAAATCTAACTGATCCTTGAGAAGCCACTCGAACCGTCCTTGACCGATGGAAACCTCCCAACAAGGCGAATATCCAATCAACTATGCAAAACAGAGAATTGGCAGCACATTCCATAGCACACTGGTGTTTTAATTGTTTCTCTCAATTTACAAATTGGGTCAGGCTGAAATTTGGTCAACAAGTCAAAAGGGATATCATCTTCCTCCACAAACAATTTCATAGAAACCCACTTCGTATTTTTGGTTGTATGATCAAATTTGTAATAGTAATCGTTAAAGGAAATTCCGCAGTGCCACTATAAAACAGTTATGCACATTCTGTATCGCCCTTTGTGTGTCTGGCTAGGTGATTTTGTAGCACCTTTTGTGTGTCTAATATCTATCTAACCATAAAAAATTTTGCAAAACTGAGAGAGGTTTTTGTTATTTTGTATGTGATGAACAAAAACCTCATCTAGTTTTCAAAAATACCTTCTCATTTGTTCATAATCTAATTTTTAAGTTAGTCACTCAAAACTTGCAGAAGCAGAGTGTGCTCTCAGCAGAAATGTACTGTGGTATTTGAGAGGGTGTTTGGTGGCCTTCCCAGAGTATTTTTGGGCTGCACGAGATATGGTTGTAAATATTATGATGTATTCTACACAATGGAATCATCAAGTACTGCAAACTCCTTCTTAAAACCCCTGAAAAACTGACTTAAAGTCAAGCTATCCAAAAGTACAAGAACCCTCCTATAGCAATTGTATTCTGGGAAATTATCTCAAATTATAATACAATCTTATGTGTTAACATTTGGCTTCACAGGGGATGGCATGCTCCCTGTGAGATGACAAGAACATACAGTTCCAGTTTCCTTATCCATTTCATCTCTGTATATTGTATTCCTGAAAACATCTCTGCCCCTTATTGAAAAATAAAAACATTATCATAAGCTTCAAACTGAACTCACACAGTAGACAAATTCAAACTGAAAATCACATGCTCATGGAATGAGCTTATTTGTGTACACAACCTACACTAGTCTATCGAGCTGAGCTTCTTTTCTTAATTGAAGTTATACTTCAAATGCAACCATGTGAGTATCGAACTAATGAAAAAAACTCTTTCCATGCAATTGTTTGAAATAATTTTCAAGTGATATGAAGCTTGCAGCAAGAGGTTAGTAAGAAATGGATACTTGAAACTATGATCTAAAATAATACCAACAACCATATCATTAGAAACCTTTGAAAAATATAACTCTATGTAAAAATCCACAGGATCATGAAACGTATGAAAAGACATTTCTAGTTGGTTAATAAAACCATCGTGCTCCTCTGTGAAGGCTGATTCATCAATAAAATGTTGGTCCTCATATACTTTACAACTACTCATATGTTGTTTGATGTTTTTTTCAAGTGCAGGTATATAAATGATAGACATTTCCTTGTTGATATGTGAAGTTTTCTACTCATCAATAGGTGATAAAGAGAATTCCAACTGCTACTGCAATTCTTCCCTATCTTCTTCATTATCATATACTGGTTGGTTGCTAATAAGATCTGTATGTGCTTTAGTAAAGATCTTCTCTTTATCATTTGAATACTCAAAGGAAACAATTTGATTTTCATGACAAATTAAAACAGTAGATACATTTGATACAATGTCAAAAGTATTTACATCCTGGCTATAACTTTGAAGATCATCAACCTCTTGATCATAATGAAAAGTGTCTTCTACTTCAACATACTCTTTAAGACTATTTGATCCTTTACTCAACAAATCAAATTCATAACAACATTCTTGATAAAGGAAATCAGCTGCAAATTTCTCTTTGCAAAACAAATGAAATGCAACATGAAAATGTCTTAGTGAAGTAATACAAGCAACTGGGAGTGATCTACACCAATCACGAGTTGCTCCATATAAAGAGTATGTAAACAATTTGATGAGGATATCTTCATGTGTAATTTTCAGCTTAAGCATGCAGTCATGAAAGTCTAATAAAAACTCAACTGGTACTTCCCAATCCTCTCCTCTAAACCTAGGAAGGAAGCCTTCCCATTCATCTCTACTAGGCACTAGATTTGGAAAACCGACTATCTTTGAAAAATCACAAAAATCATACCTCTGAGCTAGGATATTGTCCATTTCAAAACAATGGAGTCTCCAATAGATATATGAATAATGGAGTCTCCATGGTGAAATATAATAAGTCTAAAAGTGTCTAGCTTCAGTTCACCATCCAAAGCTAGATCTAATCATCATAGTTCACCCAAGGAAGGTGTCTTCATTGTCGTCCTCGACAACGGCGCCAAAAATGTTAGCACTGAGAGTCACACTTAGACTGGTGTAAGTGCAAGCCCAGTACCCATCAGAATATAAATGGATTAAATGGTTTGAGTAGGTGGATCAACAAGACTAGGAAATAAATGGAGAGGGCAACAAAATGTCTGTAGAGGCATTCCATTGGGCATGGAGTCATAACATCCTACATATCAAAGGAAATCAAACTGTATATCAGGAAAAAAGATATATAATGATGAGTAGAATCATGGTGAATATGACAAAAGGAAGAACATCCATTATAAAGAGATCATTTCTGCAATAGATAAATATTTTCTTAAACAATGAACAATGATTTAATGAGCAAGCTACAATAGATTCTCATTTTTTCATGAATCCATCAATCAATGGCAACTATGATCCTCAAAACATGCAATATGTTCAAGCAAGAAGATAACAAAGAAGTGGGAAAACAAAGAAGAAAATCTGATAACATATCTCATGAATATTTAATGGAAGAAAATGTCATTACAAACAGGCCCTTGGGCTTACAAATGAGCAACTAAAACTTTTCTTCCAACTCTCTCCTCTCTTGGCTCATGAATCCAACCTCTCTCCAAGAGATCTCTCCTCTATTAAATAGAAAATAATATCCAAATATCCTTATGATGTTGAATCCCATCTCCTCCATTGGATTCTAAGTCTTGGAGATAGGTGGCAATAGTCAAAGAGACAAAAATCCAATAAACTGCTAATTTTCAGGAAATTTTTGGAAGTCATTGATAAATTGTTTCCACCTCACTGCATGAGGTATTTAATGGAGCTAAAACGTAGGTGCATGTGTCCCTTGACATCTAAATGATCCTTGAGAAGCCATCCGAACCCTCCTTGACAGGTGGTGACCTCCCAACAAGGTGAATATCCAGTCAGCTATACAAAATAGAGAATTAGTAGCACATTCTGTAGCGCACTGGTGTTTTAATTTTTTCTCTCAATTTACAAACTGGGTCAGGCTGAAATTTGGTGAGCAAGTCAACAGAGATATCATCTTCCTCCAAAAAAACTTGCAGAGAAACCCACTTTGTATTTTTGGTTTTATGATCAAATTTGTAACAGTAACCATTACAAGAAATTTCGTAGCACCACTATAAAACAGTTTTGCACATTTCGTAGAGCCCTTTGTGTGTCTGGCTAGGTTATTCCGTAGCTCCTTTTAAGTGTCTAATATCTCTCTAACCATAAAATGTTTTGCAAAACTGAGAGATTTTTTTGTTATTTGGTATGTGATGAACAAAAACTTCATCTAGTTTTCAAAAATACCTTCTCATTTGTTCATAACCCAAGTTTTAAGTTAGACACTCAAAAATTGCAGAACCACAACGTGCTCTCAGCATAAACACATTTTTGTATTTGAGAGGGTGTTTGGCAGCCTTCCTAGAGGATTTTTGGGCTACAAGAGATATGGTTGGAAGGATTATGATGTCTTCTACACAATGGAATCATCAAGTTCTGCAAACGCCTTCTTAAAAGCCCTGAAAAACTGACTTGAAGTCAAGTTGTCCAAAAGTACAGGAACCCTCCTATAGCAATTGTATTTTGGGAAATTATTTCAAATTATAATAAAATTGTATGTGTTAACAGAAACCTGTTGAGATTCAAACCTGGTTCAACCCAAGAAGAAGTAAGAATTGAGAAATCTAGCCAACATAATGTTATGAATTCTTTTTTTGAAATTGTTGACACTTTCCTATGCAATGACTTGTACGTAGTATCCTTTTTTCTATTATAAAAACAAGTTTTCTCTATGATATATTTTAATCTATTTATATAACTTATTTTATATGTAAATATGATATCTCTCTTATATATAAATATATTTCTATTTAATCAACATATAATATTATTACTTTTAATTGTTACAAGTACAATAAAAAAAATTTCAAGGCTGACATATGGTGACATCAACATTACCTAACATATTTCCCATGTTGCACTATAAAAGCATCTTTCAGTGCAATCAAGCTATCAACTCCAATCACTTAAGTCCTTTTGTTTTTAAGTGATTGAATATTATAATGAATTACAAATAAAGTCCACTAATTCCCTAATTCATTCAACCTATTTAACCACTAAGCCATTAAACCTCTAGCCTCTAACACACTAACCCCTTTTTTTAATAAGACAATCAACAATCCAAAGTTATCCAAGTGTAGTGCCCACTAGTGTCAACTTTGAAGGGCGAAATATATGCAAACTTAACTTGTAATGGCTAGATATTTAATTATTTTGGGGGGATGTGGTCCATTTGCTAGTTCAGAGTACTCTCAAGGATTTGGTAGCAAAGAAGGCCATGATTCCATTCTTATGGCCTTCCTACATCCTTTAAATTTTTTCCTTCTTAAATGAAAAATATATCTTATAGTAATACTTTAATGATTACCAAAGAAAGACATGTTTCTTTTCTTTTCCTGTCGCTTCTCTATTTTTTTTTAAATTGTTCCCTACTTAGATAAAAAAAAAAGTGAATATTTGTTAATGGCTATCTTCACTTAACAAAACCATTTATACAAATTGATAATGTTGAATTCATGCTTCATCATCAAACATTATTAAAATTGTGCAATTGGTCTTAACACACACACCAATGCTATACATTTAATAACTTTAATGTCAAGGGTATCTATTATACATTTAATGCTTTCAAGTAGGAATGACATTTTTTATTTAAGTGGTAGATATTAAATAACATTTCTAGTCTTCAGATTATGTTTAACATTACTTCAGCTTTTAAAAGTATAGAATAGGCTTTTTCACTTTTCTTTTGCTTTTAAATTAGTCTCTTGATTTTAAATTAGGTATAAATAATACATTATTACAAGTTTCAAATGTTTGATAATTACTTTAGATTTTTTCTTTAAATTACATACATCTATTATATTAGAAATGAAACATTTCTAAGAAATAGATATAAATAAAATTACTAATTAATTATATATATATATATATATATATATATATATATATAAAACCATTACATTGATGACAAGAGAATTTTAAATGTAATATCCATAGTCTTTTTAAATCACAACCCCTAAACCAATGCAATGAGACCATTATATTGATTTATAAAGAGATTCTTAATGTGAAAATGACATACTTACAAATCATAGCCATTGTATAGCATGATTTGTAGAATTATTATATAGTTATTATTGTATAACAAAGTCCATGTACATAGATATGGTAAGATAAATATTTATAGTATTAATTATATAGTTTAAAAAAATTGTATTATTTTATCATTTTCTATAATTATAAAATATAGATATGTTGTATATTTTCATTATGCATTTTTCTACTACATAAAGATGATATTATAATGAACATTAATATCTCAAGGTTTTTCTAATATTGAGAAACATGTGTGTTTATATGTATATTTATATGTATTATTTTTTATAATAATATATATTGAAAATTGTATTTGAAGGTGCAAAAGATCTCATAAAAAGATGATGTATTAGAATGAAATATGAATAGTGTAGATTTGAACATAATATATGCATGTAAATTACATGAATTATTGGATACAATTAAGAGAAAGCGTTAAATTAATGCAATTTTTTTCAATAATGTATTTATGATTGTGTCAAAAGAGATTGTGGGACCAATGGGTGATAAGGGAAGCCGAGACATTGCATGTTTTCATTCACTTTTTCAAATTCTTTTCATCTTCTCATGCTTTCATTTTTCAACACTTCTTTTGATTAGAAATTAACATTTTCATATTCAATTCCATAGTCCTGGTTTCTTTTTAAGGCGTTTCATTACAATTCTTCTTCTTAGTTGTCTATATTTAAACTATTTAAAAACAAATATACATCTATTTTAACTATAGAATATTGATTTATATTAGAGGATCCCTTTGCTTGTGCTTGATCAGTAGAAATATTCTTCAAAATTCATAACGCCAAAAAAATAAAAAAAAAGTCTCAATAATATATTGTTGAAATTAAAATATAACCAAAGAGGCCATTTTCAATTCAAAGGTAATATTTAAAAGGGAGTAGTTAATTTGTTAATTTACCTTGAATGGAAAGTATCCAATTGATATCTTGATGGAGTCTTGGTTGTTGTAACCAAGAAGATCATGTCTTGAGTAGGCCGAGATGATTTCCATGTCAAAAACTTTAGTTGCATTGTTCTGACTTATGAAGTCTCTGATCTTAGAGAACAACATAATTCTTGTTTCATTGCTATGAGTTTGCTTGCGTTAGAATAAATAATGGGATCTCCAATCCCTATTTCTTCTAGGATTTTTGGGTATCTAGAAACACACTTAGAGTGACATTCCTATGTGTTGTAATCTAAGAAATTATATAGTTATTTTAGTTACAACTAATGTAGTAATAAACCATAATATACAAGCAATAATATACAAAGTATACATATATAAAAGAAGGAGAAAGAGATAGACAAACGCAACTATAAAACCAACAACAAATAATCTTTATTAACAGACATCTCTAACTATCTACAATATCATATTCATGTATATTTATATTGTTTACAAAATGGAGGTAAACTTTATAATTTCCATAACTATCTCGGTTAGTTATCTGACCCAATTTCCTAATTGACTACACTTTCTGCTTCCAATCAACTCATTCTATTTAACATAGCCAACTAGTCAACTATATTTCTCCAACAATATGACACCTTTGCTATGAGAATCCCTTCATGGATTCATAATCCAATCCCAAAAATGGTGCTAATGTGTTTGAAATTTCAATAAAAATATATAATTTTGAATTAAAATTTTAATATACGTTTATAGTTTGAAACCCTAAAAAAACACACCCAAAAAAAGAGATTCAATTTTAATCATTGCATACCTCCTAGAAGTGTACTTCTTTGTCATATCAAAATTTCGCATAATTTAAGTATATTCTAAATAGAGGGAGAGAGATGGCAAATCATCCACGTTCATAGGCTCATCCTTAATCTCATGCATCAAAGTTATGCCTAACAAAACAAACTACGATTAAACTTTTCAAACGATTCTATGGCCGAAGTGGTGTATCTAGATTCATTGAACTATACATGTTCTCTTTCACAACACGTGATTTCCACTACACTACTTTTAATTTCACAACATATTTTAAGAAATTTATGATAAATTATCTAACATTTTCAGTTTTGGGTGCACTTACATGAACGCATTTAGCTCCCAAGGTAATTGTGCTACCAAAAACATAAATATACATTGATTTCATTTTATTCACAAAATGTTACAATACAACTACACAACTATAATAATGTATATTAGTGTATCATTTAACAACTATAATAGTATCGTCTTCATTGTTAGTGTATCATTTAACTTGGGATGTGTAAGAAAAACTTCATAATTAAACACAAATCTTTACTCATGGTGTAAGACTTGAGATGTATAACGACCACAATCGTTACGACTGCAAGCGAAGCAAAAGTGCAATTTTTTTTTTTGTTTTTAGGCAAGAAGGCAATGACGACAACAATTGAACCACACAACCTGACGATGAACCCACGTGCACAGATCAGACAACAGACAAAAACGACTCAACGCACTGAACAACGATCAACTGGGCGAAACATGCGTAAAGAAAAATATAGAAACGACTACCCACCCGACACAAACATGACAACACCTGCAAGATAAGGACGAAATCACCATCCCTACACAATGGCCTCGACGACCAGTAACTAGGACCTCTATGGAACGCAACCCAATGCATGAAGGCATTACAATACCCCACACCAACAACAACTACAATGAACAAACACCCACGATGGGAAGCACAGACTCCGGCCAAGTTATCACTCGCCTCTATCCATGAGGGTGCGCAATGATCCCCTCTTCAAGAATCATAGGGCCACAATGCAATGGGCGCAATAACGAGCCATGCGCAACCAACCTACTTCCAGCCCTTCACCCCCACATTAAATCCAATAGTGCAACACCTTACAAAGATACAATCAATAAATCAATAGGTCCTCATCGAGTTCCTTGTTGGGAGAAAGTTTAAGGATGCTATAAGGTGATAATCCCAATACTTTATAATCAACAATTAAGATAATCATAAGGCAAAACCATTATAGGCGATGAACGTGTTGAACATCTTTATACCAATTATCTAAATGCAAAATATGTTGTTTAATCCAATCGAGGGATAATGCCTTACTCAAAATTAAATCATTATTTCATCAAAGAGACTAAAATCATGAATTCGATGTCTTATGTCGCTAATTAGAACTGAAACCAAAAGTCTATCTTAGGAATTCACTACCTTATGAATTCCCTAAATGAAACTGAACTATATCTCGAATATAAATGTTTTAGTGCAACTGAAACCAACAGGTTATTCACATAACAATACATCGAAGTCAATACATAACATATTATAATGCATAACATCACGGTCAATACATATTTAATATCATTCAGTACATATTATTATAAACCATCGCAGTCAAACATATTATAATCGCAGTCAAAACAAGTCAAATGATTTTTAAATGAAATCAAAACTTGGTGGTAAGTAATTCTCTCTTTAACCATTCATATTAAATGCTAATCAAATCATCGTGGTTAATTAAATTGTTGTCTTCAACCATAGGATTCATTGTCCTTTAAGCGTTGTACCAATTTAACCCATCAATTAATTCGTTGTCTTTACACAGGTTTAACAATATAAAGGAAATTAGCAAGGAATAAATATAAATCTTGCTCTCAGCAGACCACATTACTATTTACTAATAAAGGCCATGGTATCTACTAACAGTTAGCAAAGTTCAATATGTGGTCTATTAAAATTAATCGTTGAGTTAAATGTATTCTCGCTGGCAGAATCTATATATACACCCTATCACAATTATATTATGATTGTACATTAAAAACGCAGAGGTCATTAAGTAAATAGAGAATTCGCAGAGGTCATTAAAAATGCAGAGGATCATTCATTAAAACTCCGAGAATCATTACATAAAAAGTGTAGAGGATCCTTTCATTTAAAACGCCAAGAATCAATGCATCAAAATACATGTATCCTCATCCCAAATGCAAGAGGAAAAAAGAGCATAGAGAACTCATTGAACTATAGAGGTTATTAAAAACACAGAGAACAAACGATGAGGTCATTAACATGCAGAGGTGATAAAAACACGGTGACCATAGAAACACAGAGATAAAAAAAAATGCAGAGGCAGTTTACAAAACGCAGGGCAAGTTTTGTGTGAAGGACGCACAGTCGTGAGGGTAACAATGCTGAGAACAAGTGTAAAAATGCAGAGACAAAATTTGTCTATACAACACGCAGAGATAATGTGGCTGACCCCAACGCAGAGATAAAAACATGATAACTGCTCAGTTAAAACATCATTTATGTCTATTAATGAAAGGCAAAATAACTATGTAAAAAAAACATTTAAAAAAAAGAGAGATAACAACGATATTGTTGTCTGGAATATGATATCAAAATTCTACTACACAACACATAAATCCTCCTTCCAGAATATTTATGTCCACTATATATAACAAGTCACAATTTATCGAACAATGCCACAACAATGCCATCACATATATAATTTCGCTGGTAAATAGATCATTGGGTTAAATGCCTTTTAAAAAGGAAATTAATACTCTACCACATTAATCTATACTACAACATTTATTGTTAATTTAGCTTTTACTGAAATGCCAAAATGTTGTCCAACATTGACAGTAGAAATCATTGTCTGTAACATATAAGATACATGTTATCGTTGTCTAACATTAAAAAAAAAATCGTTGTGTAGATAATCCAAAAACGGTTGTCTAAAAATCGTTCTGTAAACATTCATTTAGAAGGAGAATTTAATCTCTAAGAAAACTACAGTAATTGGTCAAATATTAGCAATCGCTCATCATAGTAATTACTGTCAAAAATCGGGGTAATTTGTACAAAATAAAATTATGTCAACAATAAAAATTTAAGGGAATTCATTGAGTAGATTTTTGGGTAGGATGCACATAATATCCATAACCGAAAATGCAGAGATAAGTTGGTTTAATGTAGATATATACATTCACATGGAAAACCCAGAGGGTAACCATTCAAAAATGAATCAATTAAGGAAAAAAAATCAATCTCAAGAAAGTGTAAGACCAATCGCTCAACCATGAATCAATCAACACAGAAAAATCAATCACAAGAAGGTGCAAGACCAATCACTCAGCCATGAATCAATCAACGTAAATATAAGCGAGGTAGATGGATGGAAAAAAATTATCATTTGCTCATCATCCACGCACAAAAAAGCAGGGCATTAGGATCTATAGGTCTATTAACACCAAAGTGACAATCGTCGATCTAGCTCCTAGCCAACTGCTAAGGCGTGGACTGATGATCTAGGGATGAGGATGAAGATAAAGCACAATCTCCTCATAATAATCATTAAAACAGACATAACAGTCATAACAGTCAGGGGTCGATTTCCAACGGAATCAATTCAAGCAGCGAGCGTAAAGCTATGGTTAATTTAAGTTCTCAATTAAAAATGCTAAGTAAAACACTTTATTTACACAATTAAAAGTACGGAAATTAAAGCACAAGATCAATAGTAATCTACCATGAAAAAATAAAATCATGTGTACCGTAGCCCAAGGTGACATCTCTGATTCGTTGTCCTACACGCTCCATGCAGCTCCCACTTTTCGACCGATGTGGCTTCATCGGTACCTCCCAGCCAACCCTAGGGGTACTCTTCTTCCCCCTTATCCCCCCGAGCCACAAAGGGGCCACGCACTCTACACCAAAGAGCAACTAGCAACCAATTCACCTCGAAAGGTCGAACTACCACTCGTACCCGAGCTAGGTATCCCAACTCCCACAAGATAAGTCAGTCAAGTCAAAGATTCTGTAGCAAAATGTTACACATAACAAACCTGATATGGATTTTATGAGTGGAACAAAATGAATACAGATTAATAACAGGTACTTAACTCAAAATAACAGAGATATAGTAAAACAAGTTTTCTAGTCAATAAGGAAATAAGATGAAACTGTAAAATGCAGCGGAAACAAGCTTGCTGGAATGGTGGTGGCTTATCTCTGAGAAGAGATGTGACAATTGCGCTCATTCACCAGAAGATTATTACAATGAAGCTTTGAAGGCCTTTTTACAATAAACAGGAATGCCAAATACCCTAGACATCGAAAAACCTAACCCTAGGATATGAAGCGCCAAAAGTCATGTGGGCCCCGTTTGGGTAAGTTAGTACATTAACTTCCCGAGGTCGTAACTTTTGCATACGATCTCTTTTTTAGGCATATGATAGCCTGTTGGAAAGGTATCATTGAGTATATTCATTTTGGGGGTTCAATGATTCCTTTGGATATTATTTATCTCATAAAACCTTCATTTAGGCCCTCAAAATGGCCTCAAGAGTTAAAACTGCTAAAAATAGTAAATTGCCCAAATTGCCAGAAAACTTATTTTGAGCCAGTTGGAAAAGGTGGGAGGCCACTGATATCAAACTAGATCAATCTGCCCTCCTTAGGAAGAAATGGTCTCCATTTCATTGAGGTCCCCAATCAGATGAGGAAATTTCTGTTGAATTTGGCCCCGAGTGAGCTAGTTGCCTTGGTGCAGGAGCTGGGTCGGTCAAGGTGACCGCAAGGGGAAGTGCAACATCTATGGGACCCAATGTTTGGAATCCAAAACCCACATGAAAGGGGCTATGTCTGGTTGAGCTATGCAGGGCTTGGTTGTATCTATGTTGGATGTAGGGAAGACTCTCATCCCATGTGCAAGGGTGTTGAGAATTATACATGTGAAGGATATGCACAATCATTCGATTTACGACCTTGGTTTAGCCATCCGTTTGAGGGTGGAAGGCCGTGGATTTGGTGATATTGGTGTCCAACAGTGACCAGAGGCTGGACCAAAATGTGATGAGAAATCAACTGTCCTAATCTGAGACAATGGTTTGTGGGATTCCAAAATGTACCCAAACTCGTTCAAAGAAGAGCTTAGCAATGACCTTTGTTGTGATGTTCTTCTTGCAGGCAACCAAAATCTCCATCTTAGAAAAGTGATCAACAACCACAAAAACATAGTCATTTCCCCACTTGGTGGATGGGAGGCCTGACATGTATTCCATTGAGATGGATTCCCATGGCCTATCGGGAGTAGTAAGAGGGGTGTACAGGCCCTATTTCTTAGTATTCGGTTTGGCAATCGTGCAAGAAGTGTAGGACCTGATATACTTGATGACCTCCTGTCGAAGTTTTGGATAGTAGAAATGTTTCTGTAGCATCACCACTGTCTTTTCAATGCCTAAGTGTCCTGCCACCCAACTGTAGTGGGCTTCCTAGATCAGCTTCACTTGCTCACTTGATAGAACACATATATGGCCTAGATGACACAACAACCCATCTTGAAGATGGAAATTATAGACAGCCGTGTTTGCCCCCAACATTTGGTAGGTGGTGTCGAATTCTAGGTCTATATGACAGAGTTGGGGCCATCCAAAGGTCTCATGGATGTAAGAGTCTAGCACCGTGGTGAGTGTCGCGACTAGCAGTATGTTGAGGCAATCAACAACGCGATTGGTGCTTCGTGTTTTATACTTGATGTTGAGGTAGAATTGCTACAAGTATGTGGACCACTTTTGATGGCGGTCATTTTGCAATTTTCCTTGTGTCTGCATGAACCACAGTGGCTTATGATCAGTGTGGATGATTGTCTCCTTCCCAAGAATGTAGTGTCTCCACTGGTGGTAGGCTTGCACAATGGAGTACATTTCTTTGTCATAAGTAGGGTACATACAGACAACATCTAATAGTGTCTCACTATGATAGGCCATAGGGTGGTCGTGCTGAGTCAAAACGACGCCCACATCATAGTTGGAAGCATCTGTCTAGATCTTAAAGGGTTGTTGCAGGTCTAGGAGTGAAAGTACTGGGGTTGAGCATAAGCGCTTCTTCAAATCATCGAACGCTTCTTGTTGGGACCAGCTCCACACAAATTTTTCCTTACCACCACCCCTGGTTATTTGGCTGAGGGCCCATGCAATATGAGATAATCCCAGCACGAACCTGCGATAGAAATTAGAAAGGCCCAAGAAGCTCTGGAGCTCAGTGAGTGTGGTTGGGGATGGCCAGTCATGGATGACTTCGATCTTGGTTGGATCCACATGTACGCCATACTGATCAATGATGTAGCCCAGGTAATGGACCCTGTCCATGCTGAAGGAGCATTTTTCCATGTTGGCATATAGCTTATGTTGTCGCAGGGTGTGCAAAACCTACTGAATATGCTGCAAGTGTTCAGCCCAAGTCTTGTTGTAAATGAGAATGTCATACAGATACGCCACTACAAAATTATTGGTGAATGGTCACAGGATATCATCCATCAACCTCATGAAAGTGGCTAGTGCATTTGTCAAACCAAAGGGTGTGACCAACCATTCAAAAAGTCCTTCCTTTGACTTGAAGGTGGTCTTCCATACATCTATCTGTTCTATCAGGACCTGGTGGTAGCCAGACTTCAGATCAATCTTACTGAAGTATTTGTCCCCCGTGAGTTGATAAAGGAGGTCATCGATTCAGGGAATTGGGTATAGGTTTCTGACTGTGATTTTATTAAGAGCCCTGTAATCAATGCAAAGTCGCCAGGTTCCATATTTCTTCTGTACCAGCATGATTGGGCTCTCGTAAGGTGATGAGCTGGGACGGATGTGCCCCTTGTAGAACAATTCTTTGATCTATCGCTTAATATCCTCATTCTCTAACAAAGAGAGGAGATAGATTGGCCCATTGGGAAGCGGTGCGCCGGAGGTCAGATCGATGGGGTGATTGACCTAGCAGTGCAGAGGTACCCCAGTAGGTGAGGAGAATATATCTGAGTATTCTTCCACGACCTTATCTAATTGCTTCTACTATGTGGAGAGGTTAGCCGTAGAGACCCTAGATGTGGTTCTGATCTTTCGCTTATTCTGAGAGAAAATCATGAAGAAGACAATCTTCCCCATCTAAGAGATGACCTTCCTGCATTACTTAGCAGAGATCAAGTAAATAGCACTAGGTGGGATTGCCTCGGGTATCCTGTACAATTTCCTATTAAAAGTAATAATAACACTACGAGGCCTAGACTCATATACATCATGACATTTCCAAAAATAAGGTTGTCCCAAAAGAACATCACAAACTTCGAGAGGAGAAACATCACACAATACCTCATCTTTGAAGGGCTTGATGTTGTATGACAGTTGGCACTGTTGGCTGACATGGAGATCGCTTCCTTGGTGGAGCCATCTAATGTGTAGGGTTGTGGGTGTGGTGTTTTTGACAAGGCCATCCGCTTGATGATCTTTGCTGAGATGAGGTTCTTTTGGCTACCAGTATCAATGATGAAGTGCATCAGGGTGCCTTTTACCCACATCTATGAATGGAAGAGGCGCTCTCCTTCTTCTTGCTCGTCTGGTTCACCAGGTTGGAGCTTTGTGGTGGTAACAGTGGCACTGGGTTCGGCATCAATGATATGTCTTCCCCTTTTTGGTTCTGTCTTAGAGTCAGAACCTGCATCTGATTCAAAGGCTTTCACTTCGGCCACTAGCGACTACATTGAGTGACAATCAACAGTGTTATGCCAAGGGATTTTATGGAAGTCACACCACTTCCCGATATCTTTATTTTTATTTTCGGTGTCCTTCTTTGCTTACGTCTTGGACTGGTTGTCCTGATACTATCCATATTTTCTCTGTCCTTTGTTTTGTGGGTTGGGGCTGCCCTTTCTTGGATTTTGTTGTGAGGGGTTCCTAGGCCCAAATTGTTGCGTCTTTTGTTTGAGATTTTGCTCGATTTTTATGGCATATCGATAGGCCGTGCTCAAGGATGAGATGTCCAGAAATTACATTTCAGTCTAGATGTATCTATGTAGATCACTGCGATACTTGAGCACCAGATGTCTCTCCGAATATTTGATACCCATCTTGGTGCGCAAGGTATGAAAGATATTTGTGAAATCTAGCACTGCTTGGTCTCTTTCTTGCCGCAGTGTGGTCCATTTGGTATACAAGTCGTCATAACTTCCAATAAGGTAGTATTGTTCCTTAATAGCATCCCTGAAGGATTACCAGGTGGTTGTGACTGTAAATAATGAGGGTTCCTCTGTTTCCTTTTGCTCACAGAAGGTTTCCCACCAATCTTTGACATGGGAAATGACTTTGAGGAGCACAAAAGTAATCTTTTATCCATTCGAAAAGTTATGGATAGAAACATACCCTTCTAGTAGATTCAACCACTTGTCTACAACATCTGCGTCTATATTACCTTCAAATATAGGAATATCATAGTTTATTTGTAACTTGAAGGGGGCGATGCCTCCGGTCGAAGAAGATGCATCGCCTGTTGGTAGCCACCGAAGGATTTGCAGAAACTATCCATTATATCGTTCCTTTGTTGCATCAGGGATTCCTCAATCAAGAGTTTGAAAGGATCTCCTATCCCATCATGTTTCTTTTCTCCTTCCATGAGAGGTCTCTTAGGCATGCCAGAGCTTTTTTCCTCCAGACAAAAAAGATCACGACCCAACTCTTTGTACTCTGACCTCATTGGGGACATGCATTAAGACAACAAGGAGAAGATCGCTCTGATACCACTAGTAAATTAAAGCACAAGATCAATAGTAATCTACCATGCAAAAACAAAATCATGTGTACCATAGCCCAAGGTGACAACTCCGAGTCATTGTCCTGCACGCTCTGTGCAACTCTTGCTTGTCGATCGATGTGACTTCACTGGTACCTCCCAGCCAATGCTATGGGTACTCTTCTTCCCCCTTAGCCCCACGAGCTGCAAAGGGGCCACACACTCTACACCAAAGAACAACTAGCAACCATCTCGCCTTGAAAGGTCGAGCTGCCACTCGTACCCGAGTTGGGTATCCCAAATCCCACAAGATAAGTCAGTCAAGTCAAAAATTATGTAGCGTAAAATTACACATAACAAGCCCCCCCTTCATACACCTTCTTCTCCATCCTTTTATAGAGTTTCTAAGTGATTTCTTTCCCAAATTCCCATTTAATTTATTTTTCATTAATTTAATTCAGAAAATATTTCCTTTTTCTTTATGTTTCCCCTTTTTCCCTTAGTTTCC
>JASDQU010881122.1:17397-37621 GCA_032191745.1 Picea mariana | reverse complement strand
TAATCTAGGAGCACATAAATATAAAAGGAGACAAAAAAATAGTTTTATTTGGATGGTTTGTATATTTGCGGAATTGTAGGAAAGTGGCTAAGTATGGAATAGGGAAATGTCGACCAAGCTCATTTTCGGAACTAGGGTTTGAAGATTTCGTGAACGGGCCAACTCGAGGTCCCGCGAATGACATTCCAATTCTCAGTAGAGATGAGGACGAACGGACGTGTCATACAAACAACACCTAGAGTTCCACGATATACAAACTGACAGGCGGACTTGCGGGGTGGCTGAGATTTTATAGAGCATGTACACTCTTTGGATCGCAGGTTCTCGGGATGGCGGGCTCAAAATTGGGCCTCTATTTCTCTGTGCCTTACAAATAGTACCCAGACTTCTGTGATATAAAAATTGAGAAGTAGACTTGTAGGCTCAACATTTCACTTCTATTGTTCTGTGTCCTCCAAACAACACTCGGAGTTCCGCGATATACAAATTGACAGACGGACTCCAGGGCGTTGATATTGTACAATTCAATTGGCTAGTTGAACATTGCACTTCTATTTGTCTGTGTCCTCCAAACAGCACTCGGAGTTCCGCGATATAAAAATTGATAGACAGACTTCCATACTTAACCACTTTTTGGATCGCGGGTTATTGGGCTGGTGAACTCAAAATTGGGCCTCTATTGTTCCATGTCCTACAAATAACACCCAGAGTTCCACGATATACAAATTGACAGATGGATTCCAGGACTGGTGGGCGCAAGATTGTGATTGTCTACATGTATAACATATAACATATATGTTATATATCTAACATTATCTAAAAACATTATTTTCAAGTGCTAAATTATCAATATTAAATATTGATATTGTACAATTTAATTAAACAAAATTATCAAATGAGTCGCAAGCTTTGAGTCTGGGTCCAATTGTAGATCACCGAAGTTTCGGGCGCAAGATGTATACCACACACAGGGGGCATGAGAGCTGGATGACGCCGACAAAGGAACTTGTGGCCATAAAATTCGCAAACTATAAAAGCGAATGACGATCGGTTGGACTCGTGATGTAGAGATATAGATGGACATGAAAGTTGTCACTCCATCGTCTGGGAACCCACAAGCATATATATGTATTACCCAAGTTTTGGATGCAATATGTAAACTCGGAACACGGGGAATGAGAGTTCGATAAGGCATAGCCGAGAACCTGAGGCCATAAAATTGGCTAAGGAAACGAAAGCGCTCGGTCGGCCTCGTGGTGTATATTTCATAATTCATGTGCAACACCAACTGTGTGGTGACCAGACTAGTATGTGTACAAACCAAGGAAAACTAAATATGTACATTTATAAAGTATAGAGGGATCGGAAACGAAAGCGCTCGATCGGACTCGTGGTGTATATTTCATAATTCATGTGCAACACCAACTGTGTGCTGACCAGACCAATATATGCACAAAGCAAGGAAAACTAAATATGCACCTTTATAAAGTATGTACAGATCGCCACTTTTTCGATCGCAGGTTCTCGGCTGGCGAGCTCAAAATTGGGCCTCTATTGTTCTGTGTCCTACAAATAGCACCAAGAGTTCTTCGATGTACAAATTGACAGGAGAACTCCAGGACTAGCGGGCTCAAGATTGCGATTGTCTACATGTATAACATATAACATATATGCTATATAGCTAACATTATCTAAAAACATTATTTTCAAGTACTAAATCATTAATATTAAATATTGATATTCTACAATTTAATTAAACAAAATTATCAAATGAGTCGCAAGCTTCGAGTCCGGGTCCAATTGTAGATCACCAAAGTTTCGGGTGCAAGATGTATACTCCGCACACGAGGCATGAGAGCTGGATGGCGCCCAGAAAAAAACCTACAGCCATAAAATTCACGAACTATGAAAATGAATGGCGGTCGGTTGGACTCGTGATGTAGAGATATAGATGGACATGAAATCTGCCACTCCGTCGTCTGGGAACCCGCGAGCATAGACATGGATTACCCAAGTTTTGGATGCAAGATGTACAGTGGGAACACGGGGAATAAGAGTTCGATAACACGTAGCTGGGAACCCACGGGCATAAAATTGGCTAAGGAAACAAAATCGCTCAGTCGGACTCATGGTGCATATTTGATAATTCATGTGCAACACCAATTGTGTCGTGACCAGACCAGTATGTGTACAAGGCAGGGAAAACTAAATATTTACCTTTATAAAGTATGGGCATGAATTTTATAGAGAATGTACGGATATCGCATTCCATACTTGGCCACTTTGTGGATCGCGGGTACTTGGGATGGCGGGCTAAAAAATAGGCCTCTATTGTTCTGTGTCCTACAAATAGTACCCAGATTTCCACAATATACAAATTGACAGGAGGACTTGTGGGTTGGATGAGATTTTATAGAGCATGTACACTTTTTGGATCACGGGTTCTGGGGCTGTTGGGATAAAAAACGGGCCTATATTCTTCTTTGCCTTACAAATAACACCCATAATTCTGCGATATACAAATTGACAAGCAGACTTGTGGGCTAGTTGGATCAACATTGTACTTCTATTGAGTTCCACGATATATAAATTGACAAATGGACTCCAACGCTGACGGGCTCCAAGAAACGAGAAATACATACTAAATATGTACTTTTATAAAATATGGACATGAAATTTTATAGAGCATGTGCATATCCCTTATTCCATACTTAGCCACTTTTTTGGATCGCGGACTTGCGGGTTGGTTGGGTCAACATTGCACTTTTATTGTCTCATGTGTTCCAAACAACATTTAGAGTTCCGCGATATACAAATCGACAGATGGATTCTAGAACCAACGGGCTCAATATTGAATATGTATTACACATTACATGTAATATGTATCGCGGGTTATCGAGCTGGCGGGCTCAAAATATCCACTTTTTGGATCGTGGGTTCTCGGGCTTGCGGCTCAAAATTGGGCCTATATTGTACTGTGTGTTGCAAACAACACTCAGAGTTGTACGATATACAAATTGAGAAGCAGATTTGTGGGCTGGATGGCTCAACATTTCACTTCTATTGGTTGTGTTCTCCAAACAGCACTCGAAATTCCGCGATATACAAATTGACAGACAGACTCCACAACTGGCGGGCTCAAGATTGAATATGTATTACACATTACATGTAATATGTACAATATGAAATGGGCAAGCAGACGGTCAGGATGGTGATATAAAAGTAAGTGGAAATCTGAACACGTGTATCTGCCACTTCCGGACCTAGAAATTTTCCGAGGAACGAGTAATCCATACTAAATATGTACTTTTATAAAGTGTGGATATGGGATTCCGCCTCTATTGTTCTGTGTCCTACAAATAGTACCCATATTTCCGTGATATACAAATTGACAGGTGGACTTCGGGCTGGGTCGCTCAACATTGCACTTCTATTGTTCTGCGTCCTCCAAGTAGCACTGGGAGTTCCGCGATATACAAATTGACAGATGGACTCCAGGACTGGCAGGCTCAATATTGCGATTGTCTACATCTATAACATATAACATATATGTTATATATCTAACATTATCTAAAAAACATTATTTTCAAGAACTAATAATTATTAATATTAAATATTGATATTGTACAATTTAATTAAAGAAAATTATCAAATGAGTCTCAAGCTTCGAGTCCGGGTCCAATTGTAGATAACCGAAGTTTCGGGCGCAAGATGCATATTGCGCACACGAGGCATGAGAGCTGGATGGAGCCCACAAAGGAACTCGTGGCCATAAAATTCACGAACTATGAAAACGAACAACGTTTGGTTGGACTCGTGATGTAGAGATATAGATGGACATGACATTTGCCACTCCACCGTCTGGGAACCTGCAAGCATAGACATGGATTACCCAAATTTTGGATACAAGATGTACACTCAGAACACAGGGACCAAGAGTTCGATAACGCATAGCCGGGAACCCACGGGCATAAAATTGGCTAAGGAAACGAAAGGGTTTGGTTGGACTCTTAGTGCATATTTCATAATTCATGTGCAACACCAACTGTGTGGTGACCAGACCAGTATGTTACAAACCAAGGAAAACTAAATATGTACCTTTATAAAGTATGGACATGAGATTTTATAGAGCATGTACTGATATCACATTCCATACTTGGCCACTTTATGGATCGCGGGTTCTCGGGCTCAAAAAATAGGCCTTTATTGTTCTATGTCCTACAAATAGCACCCAGAGTTCCCCGATATACAAATCGACAAGTGGACTTGTGGACTAGCTGAGATTTTATAGAGCATGTACACTTTTTGGATCGTGGGTTCTCAGGCCGACAGGCTCAAAAACCAACCTCTATTGTTTCGTGCCTTACAAATAGCACCCAGAATTCTGCTATATATAAATTGATAAGCGAACTTGCGGGTTGGTTGGCTCAACATTGTACTTCTATTGATTTTCGCAATATACAAATTGACAGACGGACTCCAGGCTGGCAGGCTCTGAGAAACGAGCAATACGTACTAAATATGTACAGATCCCTTATTCCATACTTAGCCACTTTTTTGGATCGCGGACTTGTGGGCTCTAAATTGGGCCTCTAATGTTCTGTGTCCTGCAAATAGCTCCCAGAGTTGCGCGATATACAAATTGACAAGTGGACTTGTGGGCTGGCTGGCTCAAGCATTGTACTTCTATTGGGTCGTGGACTTGCGAGCTGGTGGGCTCTAAATTGGGCCTCTAATGTTTCGTGTCTTGCAAATAGCACCCAGAGTTGCGCGATATACAAATTGACACGCAGACTTGCGGGCTGGCTGACTCAACATTGTACTTCTATTCAGTTCTGCGATATACAAATTGACAGACGAGCTCCAAGGCTGGCGGGCTCTGAGTAACGAGCAATACATACTAAATATGTACTTTTATAAAGTATGGACATGACATGTTATAGAGCATGTATAGATCCCTTATTCCATACTTAGTCACTTTTTTGGATCGCGGGCTAGCGGGCTCTAAATTGGGCCTCTAATGTGTTGTGTCCTGCAAATAGCACCTAGAGTTGCGCAATATACAAATTGACAAGAGAACTTGCGGGCTTCCTCTCTCAACATTGCACTTCTATTGTTCTGTGTCCTCCAAACAACATTCGGAGTTTTGTGATATACAAATTGACAGACAGACTCTAGGACTGTGGAGCTCAAGATTGAATATGTATTAAACACACGAAGACAAGTGAATGTAGAGGAATATATGGAATGTCGAAGGAGGCAAAAAACAAAAAAAGAGCCGCAAACCAGTTCAACAAATACAGACAAAGTAAACGAAAAACTATTGAATATGGAACACAGGTAGAAAAAAAAGCACCTTTGCATGGATTCTTCTACATTCATGTTTAGGGGTTCTTTGCGGTGTCTAGTTTTTATGTTTGTTTCTATGAACAAAAGTACAAAACAAAACATATGTGAACATAAGTTAACATGTAAAGGAAAAGGGAAGTACTATGTACATACACTAAAAAAAATATAATAAGAGGAATAGAGTAACAGATAGTTTTAGAAGAATGTACCTTTTTTTTTTTTGCATAATGTATATTTCATAATTCAAGCACAACACCAACTGTATGGTGACCAAACCAGTATGTGTACAAATTAGGGAAAACTAAGAAGCTGGATAATTTGTTTTTTTTCTTTTTTTTTTGCAACAAGCTATACAGATATGCTTTGAAACATAGAAATATAACTTTGCAATATGTTTGATGTATATATCATAATTCAAGTGCAATACCAATTGTATCGTGATCAGACCAATATGTGTCTAATATAAACACATTGTATTGAGGAATGGGAACATTCGACCACACATGGTCAATAAGTGTGTTTTGCAGATGGCTTGTGTTGTTCAAAAGAAAGCGGAGACTGTATTTGCACATGTAGTTTTCCAATTTTTTTGTTCTGCCATTATTTTGTAGCATGTCAATATTGAAGTCTCCTACAAGCACAATGGGTCTGTTCAGATGGAATTGGCCCAATGCATTGGAAATAACATCTACTATGTTGTAGAATGTTGCATGGGGAGCAACATACAGATTGAGTATTGCAACTTTTGTTTCATGGAAAAAAAAACTTGCAAGCACCAGCTCAACATTCTTTTCTTCAATATGTATATGGTCCAAAATTGGTACATGTTTTTTCACCGATATCATCACCCCATGTGTAATGTAACTCGATATGCAATTGTGATTTGGGAATTGTTTGTTCTGCATGCATAATTCCATGTATGCTTCCTGCAAGCATAGAATATCGGATTGTATTGTATCATAGTCATTGAGTATATCATCTATGTGTGCATTTAAGATGTGTGTGTTAAGCGAGAGAATTTGTAATGTCCCCAAGGCCGAGCCCTGTTGTAAATCATGTCTATGAAGTATAAAGCTTGCATTATGAATTGTAATTATGTTTTATAGGCTGGTGAGCCAAGTTTATATAAGCTGGTGGGCTTATGTATTATTAGGCCAGAGAGCCTAAGTGTTAAGGCCGGGAGCCTGCTTTTGTATATGTAATCATGCAAAACATTAATAAAAAATATAAACACCTCTGCGTGCAGACCGACCACGATGAATGAGTGATGNACCTTGGGAATAATATTTTAATATTATTCCAAAAAGCCATGTGAAATATATGTTTTGTCCTAAGTTCCTGGAGAGGAACGCGTGCTGATGGAGTGCATGCAGCTTCATGGGTGACATGTGTCAACCCAGGCACATGCACTTAAAAAATGCAGAAGTCATCCGTGGAGGGGGTCGCTCCTCATTCTATCATCCTTTGCGTCTAATTTCAGATACCCTCACGCATCTCTGAGAACCAGAAAACTGAGACGTCTTCCTGAAGACCAAAACATCATCTATCTGATTCTGTTATTGGTCTGTGTATGCCCTTGACATACCTATGCACCATTGGGAGAACTGGTCAGGAGGGGAAAGTCGACTTGTGAGTCCAAGAACCCAGTCTATCCGCCATTGCCGAGTTGAATCCGTACCTGATCTGTCTATAGGTTGTTGTTTTTCTGTTTTCCTGAGTGGGGTTGTGTTGTGGTTATCCTCACCATGCGAGAATTGAGTCGGAAGGGGTTGAAGAACCGAGTTTTAAGGCCCTTAGTTGAAGAGGCAGTCTGTTAGTCATGTGAGAAGCTATTTCCAGGTGAAGGAGTCTGCTGGGAAGTGGTATTCTTCCAGAGAGAGTCCAGCACTAGCTATGAAGCTCTAAGACTTCCTAATCCAGCCTGTTTCTAAGACCCAAAGAGGGAGGTGAAGCACTGTTAGACTGTGCTTGTGAATTTGTATACTCCCCGGTCGAACAGGCATGTGGGGAATGAGAGTCTGTGAGTAGTGGGCGTAAGAAGGCATCCTGGGAAGAATCCTTCCGGTTATTTTGTGCAGTTTTCCCTATAACCTCAGCCTAGACTAGGATTCCTTACCTTGGGTAGAGCTTAGTCCCATCTCGGGGGTGACCCACTACTAAGAGTGATGAGCAACGTGGTCTAAGGCTGGGAGGTTCGTGGAAGGCCTGCATGTGGTTGGTGGAATTACGCCAGTAATAAAAGATAAGTGTTAATTTTGTACTTAATTTATAAGTATATGAATGTCGGTGATGCTTATATGCATCATGTATTATGTTGTGCATATAAATTATTGTTAATTCCAGGGATTATTTATGTTAGCAGTAATCTTTTGTTTACTCTGAGTTAAATGTGTTCAATTTGATTTAAATGCATGTTATTAATTAAGTATGAGAATGATGTTGTTCCGCACAGTGGCATTTGCCCGGCCAGTGGGATGACGGCCGCGGGACGTTACAGAACTGATACAGATGACTTTGTTTGTATGAATTGGTAATCATACTGCAGTTGCCATTTTGCGGTGGTCCTAAGTCGTTCCATTTCAATATCAACTTTATGTTTCACTTTGAAGTTATCTTTTGTAAGAGGACTTAGTAAATACAAGGAGTCTATGCTTTTGACACAGGACAATGTTGTGTGCACAAGTCCATGTATCTGAATTCCAACAAGCTGAAATGCAACATTATCAAGTGTTAGTCCTTGCGATCTATGGACTATACGTGCACATGAAAGTTTAATCGGAAACTGTTTTGGAATCTTCAGTCGACTTGTCTTTTTTGATGTTGATACTAGATTTGATATTCGCAAAATATGTGTCCAATCATTTGCAATGTTTGAATTATATAGATAATCCAACTTGCTTGTTTGTCGCTTGCCTATATGCGGTTCATGGAACTTAATCCAAAGGACATCAAGTTTTTTTGTTTTCGTATAGCCTTTGAGTATTCCATCTGCACCCTTGACCAAGCCATCCCATGAATCATAGTTACAAGCATATATTTCAACCAACATTTCTAATTTCAGGACAAGTTGCAAAGGTAAAGTGGTTGTATGTTCATGACCTGACACATTTCCATGGTTGTCTTCTTCTAGGTCAATTGAATTGATGATGATATCATCGTCAGGCATGAGCGATAGCATGTGTGTGTTATGCATTGCAACATCCTTATTTGTGTAGAATAGGTAAGGGAACGTTGGGTCTGTTGGTGCAGGCCGCAAGCACCTGGAATTGATATATGTAAATTCATCATATGTTCTGTTGTTTGTCTGCATTCTATTCAGAATTGCAATGAATGTTTCATCTATCTGGCGCATTGTAGTATGCAATTGAAAGCATTTAATGTTATCTCTCCAGAAGTCATGCGTCCCTGTTTGCATGTTAACGATAGGTTGTTCAAATATCAAAGAATCTTGGATGGGTTGTCTCTGGTAAAGATCCCCATAGAATATCATGTCAATGTTTCCAAAGTATTTCATGTGCACATGTTTTATGCTTCTTAGTCGGTTGTCAATGGAATACAAGAACCGACTTCCAATCAAAGATGCTTCATCTATAAAGACAAGTTGGAGTTCGTCATAAAGCTTAGACAATGTATCCAACATTTCCTTGCTAAGTGGAAAAAATTGTGACTTGTAAAAAGGCATTAAAAATGCAGAGTGGATTGTTGTTCCACCTGCATTATATGCATCTTTTCCTGTGTATGCAACTATTAGGCCCTTTGGTTTCATAGGATTAGAGGAATTGTTTGAATCATAGATTCGTATAAGCATTTGGAACAGTGCTTTAGTTGTGAATGTCTTGCATGTTCCTGCTCCGCATGTAAGGAACAAGTGCACAGGAGTGTCCATGTTCAAGCGTTTTTTAAGCACAATGTCCTTTAGAGTTTTTTGTTGTTCTCGATTCAACAGATGTCTTATTCTGTGGTATTCATTATTTTCAATTAGGAAAGAATGTTTTGTGACATGAAAACCAAGATTGATACGTTTTTCACTTCCACCTACTCGAGGATGAGGCAAATCTGCTTGTAATTCATAGGACTCGCAAGGAGTTCTGGTCGTTTTTCGGTTTGTGATTGTGTCATTAGGATTGGCAGAGTTTTCTAGCTCATTAACTGCAATTTCTAGATCACCCCATGTTGGATTAACATTGTAGGTAAATCTAACTTCATTGATGTGCACTATAGTATCAGAGGCAACATACACAACCTCCCATATAGATAATTTATGTTTTAATGTATCTTCGTTTTCATTGAACGGAACGTACAACAACAATTTTTATCTACAATAGTTTTCATAATCAGAATGTTTATTGTATTTGGCAAACCGTATCACAAAGGGTTTTTTTCTTTTTGATATGGGTGTACCATTTTTTTTGTAATGCGATACGAATTCTGCTAAGCATATATGCCTAATAGGAGATGGACGCTGGAGGTAATAATCAACAATAGAGCGACATAGCATGTCTTTTGAATTGTCAGGCTCTTGTTCTAGCAAAACCGATGGTTTAAGCACGAATGTGTGTTTCTCAAGTGGATATGTGTTTATGAAGACACATTTTCTTGAACTACAAGTGAGGGGCAGGGAAAGTGCAATGCGAACTGCTTGTTGAGCAGACATTTGTTGAATATTAAGCAATGTATTGCCAAGTGTGTGTATCATTTGTATGGCATCAATATGACTTATTTCATGTTCTTTGTGTATTCTTCTGAATGCACTTGTCATAGATTTGTCAACCTTTGTAATATACGAGGTACAGTACGATGTTGCAACATATGCATTGAGCACGTACTGCCCATTTGTATTTTCTTTCCACATAACTGACATGTCCTTGGAGAAACTGTTGTTCCAAATATGGGAAAGTTTTCGTTTAAGGAAAACTGTTGGTTGTTTAAGCGTACATTGTATGACTTGGATGTACTCATCTTCTAATAGATTTAGCTCTGTCAAGAAGTCATCAAAGCTCATCATCTCGTCAAATTATCCTTGTTCTAGAAATGCGAACAAGGATTTAGATTTCTCAACAACAACATTGTCCTCTAAACTAAGTGGATCTATGATTCTTGTATCTCTCAT
Source organism: Picea mariana (assembly GCA_032191745.1). Classification (NCBI taxonomy): domain Eukaryota; kingdom Viridiplantae; phylum Streptophyta; class Pinopsida; order Pinales; family Pinaceae; genus Picea; species Picea mariana. Next base: position 27,162 of record JASDQU010881122.1, on the reverse strand, counting down.
TGTCGACACGGGAAAGTTGTATCTGCAATGCGAGTTTTTTTGTTTTTACAACTTCTTGTATGGTAATGTCTATGAACTTTGGCAAGTTCTGGATCCAAATGATCTGTGTTGCATGTTATGTATTTGTCCACAAATTGCTCGATCTCTGAATTGTTGTCAGCTCCATAGACCGGTGCACCCTCTATCCACAACAGTGCATGGTCATGTTCATTTCCCCTATTCTGGAATTCAGTTACAAAAAAGTAGTCCGATATTTTTCCGAAAAAAGTTTCATCATGGCATATCAATTGTCTCAAAGCATTTATTCTATGTCTATAGTACCGGGTACATGTCACTGGGTCTTTTCTTATGAGGTAGTCAATGCCATTATTTTCCAGTGTATTGGTTTGGTTTTTACGTTTCCTATTCCTATGCAGGTCAGATACAACAACCACCAATGGATACCATGAATGCTCTTCACTTGTAAATGTGATGAAAAATGTTGGCAGGCCCAATTGTCAGATCATTGCAAAAATAGTTTCCTTGTTTTGTTGCAACTAGTTAGGAGAGGTGCGAATGTTTTTGAAATCTATATATCCAATATCAGATTTCAGATTTTTTTCTAGGTTTACTTTGTACTTCACATCCTTGGCCAACAAATTTCTTCCTTGTAACTGGCCTTTTCTTATTTGGACCCACATGCAGGAGAGAACTTGCTCTATTATTATGCACATTGTTTTGAAAAACAAATTTGTTATGTGACATGAGAAGTCACCGCTTGAATGTAGAAGCTCCCATTGGAATATTTTATGATAACTGAATCATTCTGTAATGTCAGTGGCACATGGATCTCCATAGAAGAGTGTTGGGAAGTTCATTTCCTCAACGAATTAGTCCTTGAATATTCCAAGTGGACGCTACCCCTCAACAAGTGAAATTTTGACAATCTTGTCTTGCAAGTCACGAATGCACTGTGAATCAGTGAATCCATGCACCAATATCTCAGCAGGTGTTTCATTCTCCGATTCATCACTTGTATCAAATTCACTAGCATTTTCGAGAGTCTCTGCAGAGTTGGAATCCTCTTCTGCAAGAACATTGTTCCAGTACTCATTTATACAAATGTTATGTGTTTTGTATAGGGCCCTAGAACACAATTCCTTTAATGCTTTCATAACAACATGCACATGCACTTTTCCTGTCTGATACACATTTTTGTATCGCAAACATCTTTTCAGAGACACAACAATTGTCATTGTATCGCTAATGAATTGTGCAAGACTTTTTGCACAACATCTAGTTGAACATGCACATTAATAATTGATCTTGTAAAGCCCATCTGGGGTCATTTATAGCCCCAGGGCCTGATTTGTGCAAATTCAATTCGCAAAGACACAAGTCTCTCTTCAAGTTTCGTAAGTGAACTTACATCTGGTAGTGGTGTATTACATCTTATTTGGTCAGGGTTTGGAAATTGTGGCAGTTTTCCATTTTCAAGCGATCGTTTGCATGGAAGACAAATTTTGCCACTGGAAAATGTTTTATCGTGCGCTGTCAAGAGGAGGTATTCTACTTCCAAATTAGGCGTGAAAGACTTACTGTTTTTTTAGAAATTCAATTTTTCACAAATTTCACATGCAATGGAAGGAGTGTCTTTAATTTGTTTCATGTAGGTCTGTATTGCATCTTTCTTTTGCAGGGAAGTATGGGTAGAAAGTGTTCGCTAGTTTTCATTGCTAGTAGTGCATGTTGTTGCTTCTAGCCCACGAAATGTGACAGTTGCATGACCATTCTAGGATATGTGACTGTACATGTTTCTGTTGTGTTGTGCATGAACAAATTTCTTTAGATTGTGATATGTGATTTTCTCTCTAAAAGGAAGCGTAGCAATGCATTTTTTTCACTCATGCATGACCTTTTTCATGTTGTGGTAACTTACTCTACGTTTCTTGTCCAAGGGAAAGATGAGCTGATGGAAACCGGGATGAATTTTGCTATGATTCAGGTTGTGATAACGTAGTCTACGTTTTTTGTTTAAGGCCTGTATGGCCTCATCACAACTGGGATGAATTTCACGCATAACTTTTTTCAAGTTGTGATAACTTAGTCTACATTTTTTGTTTAATCCATGTATGGCCTCATCACAACTGGGATCAATTTAACGCATGAATTTTTTGTTTAAGCCCTATATGGACATATCGCAACTGGGAGGAGTTTGATTCTCACTAAAAAGCATGTCACGCGTATGCAGATTCAATGCAGTTTGGGTGGCATGGACATTGAACCCTGAACTAGTGATATGTCCAAGAAAAGGTTGATAATGGATATGTTTTGTATTTGTTTTCAACGTGAGGATGTCAATTGTTCGATCAAAATTTGAATCAATAGACCAGGAATGGATAGTGCCATTTGGCAAGGCCGACCAGAACTGGATATTTACTCTAAATATGATAGACAACCATTGAAAACAGAATCTGTAACCCTCCACATTTCCTTTTTCATATGGCAATGCCATGTTTACAAGGTATTCTTGCCAACTTCCAATTACCGTCATATTTTCTAGGAGATATGGCCAAAGTTGTTGATGCAAGCAGCTAAAAGCATGTTGGCTACTGCCTATAATTGCATTGCAAAAGGACTGTACAGTGTAAATCCGCAACGACTGCACATTGAACTCCGCTACTACCAAACAACAAATTGCATTGAACAGACTATCTCCACAGCTAGACACAACAGTTGTTGCTAGCTGTAAACCATGGCAGTCTATGCGATGCATAATCCGTTTCCACTGCGATTCAAGATCTTTTCAAATGAGGGACAAGTAAATATGAGCTCCTTCAAGATTGCATATGGAAAATTTTCTGTACAATAGTGGTTCATAATGACCACTGACAACATTGGCATCATGGAACAAGATGCAATATGGATTGTCAGATGCAGTTTTGTTGAATAGTAGATATCTTATTTTTCTTTTCAATGACCATATTCCAATCGATATATTGAGTTAGTTAGTCAACCACCGTATACAAAATGTATCTCCCCAAGGTCCCCTCTCATGTGCAAGCAGAATCGAAGATGCAGACAACCGCATCTTTGAAAAATACGTAGTGACATCATGTATTCCATGCAACTGTTGAAGAAAATCATATTCTAGTTCATATTCATACGACTCCAATGCCTCAGCGTCGCCATTTTTTAAACAGCCCAAGAAATAATCTATCAATGCATTGCGCAGGTCAGTCGAGGAATAACGGAAATGCAGTAGAACATAAAATGCATCGAAAAGGCAATCCCCTACAGTATACGAGAATGCATCCAATCTAAAAGGGCCATTGCTATGCAAAACCTCGTCAATGTTGTCATGTATAATGGAGTGTGTATCTATTTCATACGACTCAACGTCTATTACTTATTTCATATTTTGAATTGTGATTTTGAAGTTGTTTCTTAGATACTTTCAGTTTGCATGAAAACATAGAAAAGGGGAAAAAAAGAATAAAACGAGGGGAAAAAAGAAAAAGAAAAGCAAAACAAGAAAACTACAAGCGCAGAACTGTGTACCAATCCCCATATGTATCTTTCAACCTTCTTCTTGTCAACTTCAATCCCCCCTAGTCCCCATAGTAGATGATAAGAAAACACACCCACATTGGAAAGTGAACCAAACAGAAGAAAAAACACAAATAAATAACACCATAAATTTACTGAGCAGAAAGACCGATTTGAACCTATTCATGGTGTGCATCCTACAAGCTTCTTAGAGCCAGAAAAAGTTCTGCAAAATAGAAAGGACAACACAAAGACAACAGGTGGATGTTGTTTTCCAACCCACAGAATAAAAGCATTCCATGTCTCTACACCTTGGCGGATGGTTCCCTCTTGTGATAGCTCCGAACTAGTTTTTGAAAATGCCTCTGCATTACAATTTTTGAAATAGCTATGGACGTGGCAGTTAGCATATGAAAACGCATGGTTTCTAGGAACAGAAGTTAAGAGCACAGAGAAAGATGATCTGCAACAGAATTTCAAGGCAGGGACTCCCACCATTTTTTAGGTGTAAAATTTTATAATATCTAAAGATTTCTTTAACATTGTCGTAAAATAAATTTATGAAAAAAATTATCATGACAATTTATTTACTAAAAAAAATTGATTCGTCGAATATCAATTTTTTGGAAATTCATATCACCCTTTTATTTTCAATTTTTCACTCTTAGAGTCCAATTTCATAACTTTAGAATTTGATATTAACACTTTTTAATACCTATTTTGCACTTTGAAAACACTATTTTTGATTCGTCTATAAAGTATTTTAAATTAAAATTAATCCAAATTTAACAAGATGATCTCGATAGGTTAAATAGCCACTTATGAATGGTGTTAGTCTTTACAATGTCTTACCCTCTTAACCAAGTGGAGAGTGAAACAACAACCTAATTTTAATTAGTTAAAATACAATTTTTTTTTTTACATGATACTAAAGATGAGTAATTCTAAACTTTTGAAATTTCTTAACAACCTAAAATTAGTTAAAAACATATATATATTTTTACATGATAATAAAGATTAGTAATTCTAAACTTTTGAAATTTATAAAAGAAATTTTAAGTTGTGAACATTTAAGATAACAACGTGGAAGTTTTAATTCCACTCAATTTGAAAAGTGACTATTTGAATCTCACCCATTAATATACAAATAAGTACAAAAATATAAAATATTAATGTGGAACCAAATTTTAATATAGATATATATATTAATATATAAATAAGTACAAAGATATTAATGTGGAATCAAATTTTAATATAAATAAATATATATGATAGTAATTAGATTTATATTAAAAACAATTTATGTTTATAATCTAAATATTGAATTTATATTTTACTAAATTACATTCAATTTAAATAAAAACAATGAAGTGAATATTGTATTTCAATTTCAATAGAAACAATGAAATAAAAACTGTATTTAATTTTAAGAGTATAAATAAAAAAATGTTTTATTTTATTTTAAATTTCAATAAAAATATTACACACTCAAACTTTACTATCACACATAATAATTTAAATAATTAAAATGTTAAAAATATTTTTTTATAAATAGAAATGTACAAAAATAAACAAAACATTAAAAATATAAATAAATACACAATTTTAAAAGCTAAACAATTCATAAATAAATAAACAGTTTTAATTATGTCGAAAGGTGTACACCTATTGATAATGGACAGATTTAATAGGGGTTTAGTGTTTAATAAGTTTTCTATGGACACGATTAAATATGGGTGGACTATTCTTAGTAGTCACACAAAATAAATGGCTGTGCTTTCAATCCTTAACTTCCTAGCTATTATAAAGACATCCGTTTATGTGTTTACTTTTTTACATTTACCTAATCATATTTAAAAATTACTTTGATAGCTAATTGATTGCCAGGTAAGTGATTAACAAAAATTAAAATATTAACACCAAATAAATGAAGTGCAACCTTTTATTTGTTAATCAATAATAAAATTTAATAAATTCTTTACCAGCCCGATACCTTTCAACGTCCAACTGCTGTATTAACGACTATGCCAATACAACACAGCCGCTAATACAGCAGTTTTAATCATAATCTCAAACGGATCTTGCATCCAAAAACACTCACTAGGAACCCCTAATAATACACATTTTGGCTTCTTCTGTCAACCCTGAGACCAAACTTCATGCCGGGATAAACACACAGGAAAATACATTAAAATCGTACGCATTATTCAGGGGATAAAAACTGGTCAGTCTTCTCTTCTCCAAATAAAATGATAATAGGTCGTGCCATCGAATCCAGTTAACTGAAAAAACCTCTTAAATTAAACAATTTTTGCTATCGAATTTACGCCAAATCTGAATTGAACTCTTGCGCTCCCACCTGGGTGAGTAACTTCCGAAGCCGGATTCTTCAACATGAATACAAAACTTAAGAATTGAAATGGTAAAATATATTGATCACTGGGAAGGAGCAAACCTGGTGTCTGTGTCATAATTCTTCATTGGGAGGGAGTTCGAAATCTCTGGTAGTACAAGTGCAAAGGGAACATGATTTGCAGCGGCCAGTAGCAGCGCATTTAGAGGGCAGTGACGAATACCCCCATTCATTCAGTGATCGGCACAAGGAACTGCACATCCCCTTCTCTACGCTCTGCCCAATCGATTTACAACACGCGTCGTTCGCTACTCCAGATCTGCAGGGTGACGCATCGCAGGCTAATCCATGGCCCGATCGCACCAGTCCCATTGCGGGAAAACAGATGAACAGCACTAATACAATTATTGTTAAATTATTGTTCTTCATCTTCATCCCCTAATTACACAACGCCAAGCCGGATCTGAACACGCTCTGGTTCAATCAATGAAGAAATTCAATCCTTCAGATGAGAGAGGCAGGCGGCGATTAGATTGGACGAGGGTTTTGTTCCTCCACGTCTATGCCTCCTCTCTGCCTCAATTCAATTCAATTTATGGATTCGAAAGGCCGTTGACCTTACTGACTGTGAATCTTTTCTCTTTGGTTGAGAAAACTTTCACCGTTCAAAAGCGTAGTTTAAACGTTGAATTTTTTTGAAGTTTATATGATCATATTTTTAAATGGAAATTTGGAGATTTAAATGATTGAATTTGTATAATTTCAGTGTATTGTATTGAATGTTTTTAAGGGTTTTAAATTTATTTATGCATTCAAAAATACAATTTAAACAAAAAAAAATGTTGATTTAAACAAAATTTATTTTACGAAATTCTAATAAAAATGTTCAAAAATGGAATGTTTAAACCATATGCTCTATCAAATTCCAAGTGATGCTGAAAAACTCCTAGGACACTCGAATTATATAAAAAGAATCATTCAAATCTATCAATCTAACAATTTCTCATAATAAATATCCCCTAAAAATCATCATTTAATAAAACATTTAACCTACACTAGAAAAGAAACCTAACACAATTAACTTATTTCCAGAACATTCTATAAACGTGCTGCATTATCCTACTTGGTTGTCATGCTGGTTGGGTGGCACCCGCGTCCACACTACAGCCAAAATGCTATTAAATTTCTAATAAAAAAGACGTCGAATTCTATCGGTGGAATATATATTATCTAATTTGAAGCACAAATGATGTATACATAAATGTAAAATATATGGGATAATTCTATATAATATATGGGATATATATCGTGTCTTTTGATTAGGTGGTATTGAAATCGAAGTGTATATCTTCCAATGTATAGATAATTTTTTTTTCATAACATATATAACATTAATGGTTTACCTTCAAAATAAACAAAATATATGTCAACATCTATAGTATCAATTGCTTTGATTTCATCAATCAAATATATCATAGTATATACAATGTTAATTGTTGTGTTGCTGCTCTTAGATTAAATAGTATATATTTCAACATGTTAATTGCTATGTGGTGTGGTGGATACAATCTAAATGGATTTAATGGTTAAGAACATGTGTTTCCTCTTAAGAGGTCATAGGTTCAAATCCAGAGGGGGGTAGGGTATGTATACCTTCGTAGACTTTACCAATCAAATCACTAGGCGGAGGGGGGTCCCTTGTCCCACAAACAAGGGGGCTCCTTGTCCCACAAACAAGGGGGTCTCATACAGTAGAGAAAATCACACTTGTACACAAAGATATGCATACTCATCATTGAAGATTCTTTGTAAGACCAAGGAGAAAATGAATACAACTTGGAGTATCGCTCTCTATCACCAACTTGGAATATCAACCTCTATCACCATTGTTGGAAGATGGTATGTAAAAGTGAAGTTGAATGCATTGAAAACTAATCATAAGGTCACCCTAGGGGTCACCCAAGTAGTATGGAGAATTCCATGTGAAGGCATACGATTATTTAATTTTTCAATATATATTTTAGTATAACAATGAATAATTAGGACAAGGAATTTAAGTTATATGGAAGCTTAAATTTTAAATTATTGATATTATTATTATTATTAAAAAATTGATCATTTTTCAACAATAAATTATTAATAATTACAAATAATTTACTATTATACACTATATTAATAAGAAGAATGTATAATAAATTACAAAAAGTAGGATAATTTTTATAAAGTCCATAAACACATATGTTTGCAATTTACTAAATAATATTGGATGAATGAAAATTATTATTAGAGTGTCCAATCACATTTTTACATGTCACATTGCAAGTGGTTTCAATGCAACTGATGGAAAATACAAACAAGAACATACGTGAAACCATGGATGCGATCCTTATCCACTTTACCAAAACACGTTATCACTCATACCACCATTGACATGAGTTGTAGCATGTTTCACATGAGTCGTATTGTGTTTCGCAAAACCCTCATCCAATCCTTGGGATGTGAAAGACAAGGGGTGATTAGATTGGATGAGGTTTTTGCTCCTCTTATCTAATGCTTCTTCTGTGTCATAGGGAAGAGGAGGCAATAGTGGAGTGAGGATCAATAATGGAGATAGCAAGTTGGACCCCAATTTTGGCAGAGGAGGCAATAGTGGAGTGAGGATCAGTAATGGAGATAGGAAGTGGTGCTAGTGGATGCCAATCTTGGCAGAGGAGGCAATAGTGGAACGAGGATCAGTAATGGAGATAGAAAGTGGTGCGAGTGGACCCCAATATTGGATGAATTTAAATCTATCTTTTGAAAAAATCATTCTTATAAGTGGTTCATAAAAGTGTTTTTATGTGTAACTCATTATTATGTCACTATCATGTCATTGCCAATATGTAAATATTTTTAAAAATATTTATTACAAAAAATTCTTTCTACATTTTGAAATAAAAGTAATATTTTCAAAAATTTTAAATCTCATTTTAAGTCACATCCACCTCATGCCAAGTTCAAATTTCTCTCCCACTCAATGTTCATTCATTGGTCCCAGTATAAAAATAAGCTATTTTGGACAACTTGGAACTTCATGGCTGACATGGCACTTTATTTTTATTCATTGCACCTCAAGATGAAATGGAGAGCTAGGGAACACACCAAAGTATACGTGACAAAAAAATGTAGGCCTAAAGTGATTGGGGACATGGAGAAACAAGTCACACAAAAGAGGTTGCACCATTACTAGTGTCTCTCCCCTAATTCAATTCAATTTATGGACACAAAAGGCCATTGACCTTAACTTATGTGACCCTTCTCTTTGGTTTGAAAATTCCACTGACCTATTGCTACATCAAAGCCCAAGTGACATGGTGGTACCATGTAGGGTGTTAATCAAAGTGGGAAAGTCCAATCTATGTCTTTCAACATCAACTCTTCTTTTAGTAATTGGAAAGTAGCATGTGTCTTGTATTTCCCACTCTTTCCAAGAATGTGCTAGAATATCACACATAAATCCAAAATGATATTGTTAATTCTATGAAGTAAAATAAGTATCAATGTGAAACAATATCCTACCATAGGGATGTGTGTTGTTTTTGGGGATATCACATAGTTTTAAAAAAATATTGAATATTATATTGGGTTATTTATGTTGCATGTCAAGTCATCCTCAAGTATGGACAATACATATTTCCCTCAAACTTGCTTGTAGATGTACCTTGTTTCTGTTAGTGAAATAACTAACATAACTTCAAATGAGTGAAGGGGAACATTGACATCACCACTACCACAACTTATATTGCAAACTTTGGCTCTAAATCAAATGATGTAGATACAATAATTGAAAATCAAAGTACATGCAACAAGCAACAACAAGAAACTGCAATTGAAATTTAACACAT
>JASDQU010881121.1:26207-38318 GCA_032191745.1 Picea mariana | reverse complement strand
CCAAGTATAAGATCGTCATTCAATCGAGAATGCATAAAGTAGTGACCAGGCCACGACTACTCCCCTATTATGATATGGTCTGATGGGCATTAGACCATGTGGACATACCAACCAGAACCATCATGAATGAGCAGAAGGTCACCATTAGGACTTTCAGACTTGAACATCTGCAAGATATGTACAAGTTGCCCACAACGTCCGACCTTACATATGATGATGAATTCTTGGAAGAGTTCAAACAGAAGGAATGTGTGCAGTATGACAAAACTATGTCTAGCTTAATAAGAGATAGGGTTTCGCACCCTGCGAAGTTCAGGGTAGACAGTCATGGTATATATTCAATAGCTTCCTGGGAACCACAGTTCAATTATGTAGCTATGATGACATGCATATTATATGGGAGAGAGGACACCTCACATTTCTTTCTTCAATGGGTGCCTCTAATACATCGAGTCACCAAAGTTTGTTCCTTCGACTGGGTGAAAATGTTGTCCAATAGCTTGACCAGTTGGGTTACAGAGTATCGGGCACAGAAAGAGAGTGGAAAAAATTCTTCATTTTTTATGTCTTCATACATTATGGATGTTGTGTGCTTTCTAACACCATTTCCCTTAATGAGCTGGAGTTGGACTCCAGCAGAGGATGAGCCTATCCACATCTATCATGTCAATTTGTGGGAAAACAAAGCGACAGATTTCCTGTATGAAATCTTCAATTGGGTGATGGTACCGCTGCATGTCACTAATTTATGCCACCCGCACCCAGGATCTCGGACAATATAGTGACAAATTTGAGTAGCATAGCTGGATGGTATGTAGAAGTTGAATTCTCATATCTCAGAGTTTTCGGGGCTTCTGTTCCCCCACATGCATTTCCATTATTTATTCCCAACAAGATGGCTTGTCATGAGGTTGCTAGACAAATAGTAATCGGTGGTATAAGAAAGGAGCTTAAGGGATACTCAAAAAAGGTATGGCCACATTTTCCTGTTCATTTAAATTCATATTCTTTGTTAGATTTTGGGCATGCTAAAGATGAGGCAGAAACCCTGGAAGACCTAAAGTTGGTCCTTATTGAATACAAGAAGCAGGATTTGCAAAGGGTCGTGAGTAATCATTTGGCCAGTTACGGACTCAAGAGATTTGAACACAAAAATTCACCCTTGGATGACATTTTCTGAGGTGCAAGATCTTATGCCAAGATTTTAGCTCGGATACAAACCTTGGCATCCTGAAGAGAGGGCCGATGTTCTGAAATTCCAAGAACATCGACGCAGTTGTCTTCCTACAGTATTACGGGGTGAGAATCCGAGTACAAAGGAGGTGAAACAAAAAGATGCCGAAGGCTCCAAGGATGTGACTCCTGGTCAAGAAAAACACCAGGACGAGGGAGAGCAAACTAAGAGTCTGAAAGCAGATATAAAGACTCTCGACCCGCCGAAGAAGCAGACTCTGATTACTACTCCGGGACAATCAATGAAGCAAATCGGAGATCCTATCACATGAGTTACTCCCTTGTAGTCGACTCAGGGAAATATTGACGTAGGGTGGATCTTCAATGAAGATTTGAGGCCTATAAGGGTGGAAGAGCTCCCTCCAAATGAGTTCTTCGATAAGAAGAGAAAGGCAGTGGTAAAGAGAGAATTCTATTAGGAAGGGGAGTCGACAGTCAAGAAATACAAAGTTATGACTGATGGGAAGGACAAGAAGAATGAAAAGTTCACCATGGAAATAGCTGGGACATTAGGGGCATATGCCATAGTGAACCAATTTTCAGTCGGGGTTTTAAAAAACCATCTGAAGCAAAAAAATTGCCTCATCAAAACCCTGGAAGATAGATTAGCCACAACAACGAAGGCTGCCAAAGACCAGGTGAGTGTAGGAATAGAGCAGGCAAGGTTGGCTGATAAAAGTGAGCTAGAGCTGCTCAAGACTAAGCTCGAACAAGCATAGTTGGTGGTTCAGAATGGTCAGATGCAAGTGGGCGAGCAACAATATTTGATCGAATAGCTACAGGCTAGAGTGGAAATCACAGAAAGTAAAGTGATAAATATCGGGATGTTCCAGTCCCAGGCGATGGAGATTTGGAGTAGAGTCTCTGCGGCCCAACAAAATTTACTTGCCAAGGTAGAGGTGATTCGAGACAACTATTTGTTGGTTAATCAAGTTTTGGATAATTTATCTGCTAGAGAAAGAGAAGCTGGAGCAGCACGGGTCACCTTTCAAGAGGTTGTGATAGCCACAAACAACAGGGATTCGGGAAGTACTCCCAGGTTTATCATTTCGGAGCAGACCAGAGGAAACATTCTATTGAAAGAATGGGAACATAGCATCTCGGAAGGTATGCTGCAAGCCAAGAGGGTAACGAAATCCTTAGACAAGGATTTTAGTTCTATAGATGATAATCTGTTAGGCATTGATAGCGGAGGTAATGTCGAGGCATTGATTCAAATGAATATGGAAAAAATCTCACTTGATTTAAATGAAAAAGGGGAAAGAGATTCAGTCGAGATCTCACAAGTGACTATAACAGACATAGTCCAAATAGATAAATGTATGATTAAACCAAGTGTACAATTATGTGCTATCGACATCATAGACAGACAGATGGAAGACAGGTTGCCACAATTAGCCCAAGATTGTTACTCTTTTGAAGCCAATTGTCAAGCAGAACCGTCAAGGTTGATATCTCGACTGGTTGAAAGATGTGTCACCTGTAATGAGCACACGTGAGGACATGCTTCTAGCACCAAATAAAGACAGAGAAGAAGAAATGGAGCGATTGCTCTTCTCCCTATCATAACTGAAAATTTTGCAACGATTGATATTCCATCTTATTGTAAAACGGTATAAATATACCATAGAAAGAAAGAAAAAGGGTTGGACCTTTTTGTGTCGATTGTAATAGAGGTTTTACATTTTGAGAGTTAATATAAAGAAAATATGAAGATTCTCAATTACGTCACGACTATGTTATGAGTTTGTTTTCTTGTATCTCACATTTCGTTTCATTTCATATTTGTACCTGATGAATGCTTCGCTATAATTTAGTGCAACCTCTACTATAGTGAATGATTTTTGGTTTTCTATATTGTTTACTGTTTTTCCTCTGTACCAGCTATTAGCGGGTATAAGACCAATTAACACTTTCATAATTCTATATATATTTTATGCTTCATCGGTTTACTTCCTTACATTTTTATTCTTCTGGTTATATGTGAGATTCTCCCTTGATAGGAGCCTTACTCGATAGACAGCTAAATGTTTTCTCCCACCTCATACATTTTATTAAAATATAACCCAGTTACAGGAAAAAGCCTTTGATTTGCACCCCGGTTTTATTCCTGAAATCGTAAACTCTCTTTTATATGACTGAATTGAGACAGCACTTAAATTCCCTTGAAGTTTTCTTATTTTATTGTTCCTCCATGACAGTCCCCATACCAACACAGCCCAATATCGAACCCGTATTATCAAATCAAACACACATTGCCTTAAACCTTTTCGATACTATTTTTAAAACAACTACTACCCGGTTTGAACTCGAACGTTCATGGGAAGCGATTGAATAGAATATAAACATCCAGGAACAATTGGAAGCTAGACAATGCCAACACAGAAATCTTCCCTAGTTTCCGTTGCCGAAGGTTGATGTTTCTCTCTTCTCTACCCTTTACCCACTTTCGGATGCCTAGACACTATACTTCTAAGCCTTAAGTACAGACTCTGGAACAACATCTTTCTGGCGCCGTTGCCGGGGACCAAAGTTACGAAATCTTTTTCCCTGGGAAAATGACATTTTTTTTTCGTTGAAAGTGTTACCCTTTGGTAGTGAACAAAGAGTACACACCTTTTTTAAGGCTTTTCAATATTTCACATGGTGACTCCACAAATAATAAATTGGCATCTGGTCGAAGGAATACCAGACAAAACCCGGATGGTAAGAATATCACACCCGTTACCGATCCCGAGAAGATTCTAAAGGCGAGAGGCTCTCTTAAGCCAACCGCTGCAGTCTACAAGCTTAAACCCCCACAACTGAAGACTAAGAGTTCTTCTGAACCCTCAAATTCACGCAGTCCTCTCTTTGACACTAAAGATTTAACGTTAAACTTCTCCAAAGTTAGGAGTGAGATTCATCCGACAATCCCCTTAGTACACAAAGGAAAGGGCCCTCTTGAAAGTTCGTCAATAGTTTACATACCATCTTTCCTTCAGTTAAATTTCCCGACCTCACCTAATTCTGAAGAGTGTGTTACACATTCGGTTTCCACACCCGTCGGTTCTCCTGATTTCGTCTCTTGCAAATTTGAGTAACCAAGTCCTCACGTTCCTTATCTTTCATTGTCAAATTTTCCTCTTCACGAAGAAAATAAAGATCTGCTTTTAATTTTCCGAAACCCCCTTTACAACTTTCCACTAATAACGATGGCAGCCGCTGGAGGAGGAGGTGGAGGGGTTATTAGAGGAGGAGGGGGAGGAGCTCTTATAGGAGGAGGAGCTGGAGGCCAAAGACCTGCCCCCCCTCCCAGAGTGTTTGTGAAAGTTGCAGCAAGATATGCTCCCTTGGTTTTGCTCGTTCCTCTGCACGACCTTCCCAAAAATTATATAAAAAATTTGCCAAAATTCACTAGGGAAGGAGATCTGATCGCAGCCGAACACATTAATTTCTTCGATCAATTCCCAGACATCCTAGGTATTGAACATGAGGATGTGTATTTGAGGCTTCTTTTCCAAACCTTCGAAGGCCAGGTCCGAACTTGGTTTCAGAGTCTACCTACAACATCTAACATGTCTTATGACACCTTGGAAGATGCTTTCCTCAGAAAATGGGGTGAAAGAAAGGACCACCTATATTATTTAACCAAATTTGGGTCTTTAAGAAAAAAAAAATCAAAAACAGTCATGGAGTTTATTCAAATATTCAACAAGCTGTATAAAAAAATCCCAGCCGAGGTTAAATTGTCCCAACCCGCGGCCAAAGTAACTTTCGCAGGGGCTTTCGAACCTGATTTTGCACTCCTTTTGCGAGAAAGAAGGGGAGCCACCCTAAACTGAATGCAGGATGACACTGTAGAAATCGATTCAAATATGATGGCTTCTAGTAAGCTTAAAGCTAGAGTAGAAACAGGAAACCGAGAAACTAAACGCTTTAGAGAACAGACAGGTCCGTCAGGGTCTAATAGATCCATAGACGACAAAGTAGACGAAATGGCCAGGGTAATTAAAGAACTGTCTAATAAAATATCCAGAATGGAGTTAGAACAGGCTAAAGCTTATTCTTTTGCCAAAAAGGATTTCAAGAGGAACCCCAACCCCCCAAACCAGCAAAGACAGATAAAAAGCAAAGATCAAAAAATACAAGCTCCCCTAAAGAGAAAAATTTTTATAGGAGCAAACGATCTCCAAGATTTCAGAGATTTGGATAATGATGTCATGAACTTCGGTGATGATTGCACTCAGTCGTATCTGACTAGATAAGATTATGAAAAATCTCTAAACACTCAACAACCGTCGATTAAGGGTGAAGAAATTGATCATACTGACCTTTGTGACTCTCAACAAAAAATTGAAATGATAATGGCTGAGATCCAACCTAACTACAACTTGAGATCTAAGAGTAAACCCATTTCAACTACTCAACCGAAGAAAATCCTCCCAAGAGGTCAAACTTACGAGCCTACTCCGAAAGAGACCCTATTACCTAACAACAAAGAGAAAGTAGTAGGCACACAAGAGTCCGAAGGGGGAAAAGTTGAAACCCAAGCACAAGAAACCAAAACATTAAATAAAATTACGCCTTCAACCAAGACCATGAGTAATAAAGAAGTCTAGACGAATAAGTCGGAAAGGAAGGATTCATAAGTCTCAACTAAAGAAATAGACAAGGTGAGCAGAGTCTTCAGTTTTGAAAATGAGATAAGTAAAATTAAGATACCAAACCCTCTGGTAGAATTAGCAAAAAACCCTGTTTATCGGAAGCAGATTGCCAAAGTGATGGGTGTCTCAGAGCTAGAAAGCCAGTCTGACGTTTTAAACCTGGAGGATGACAAACCTAACATCACTTTTGGTCCACATTTTGAAGGGGCCAAAGACACTATTGCTCCCTGTTATATCACTTTAAATGTATATGATAAATTTCTACATAATTGCATGTTAGACTCTGGATCCTCCCATAACGTTATGCCTAAGATTATTCTGGACAAATTGGGTCTCCAGATCACCAGACCTTATGGAGATATTTACTCTTTTGACTCAACAAGGTTTAAGTGTATGGGAATGATAAAGGATTTAGTAGTTACCCTGGCACAGGTCCCAGTTAAGAGTATCTTGATGGATGTGGTTATTGTTGATATTCCCCCTGAGTATGGCTTACTATTGTCTAGGTCATGGGGAGCCAAGCTGGGGGGTTCTCTTCAATTGGATATGACGTTCGCCACAATTCCTGTGTTTGGTGGGCAATTTACTTGGTTGTATAGAGAGACGAGGTTAGCATATACAGTAAGCGACCCTCAAAATCTAAACAATTTCCCTATTTACATTGCGGATCAAGATTTAGGAAATTGTATCTTATCTTTTGATGATGGTTTAGATGGTTGTCTGGAGGAAAATGATATAGAGCAGGAAGAGTCAAGTTACATGACAGAGGATTTGTGTAGCACCGGTGTCTGGAAAATGTATTTTGACGATGCCTCATCTTGTGAAGGGGATGGTGCAGGAGTGCTTTTAGTGGCTCCCGAAGGAAAGCTCGTTGTTCCTTTTTCTTACAAACTGCAGTGGGATATAGATTATACTAACAACGTATGTGAATACGAAGCGTTGTTCTTAGGATTAGAGGCTACCAAGAAGCTAAAAAAAAATAACTTAGAGGTATACGGAGATGCAGAGTTAATAGTCAAACAGATAAATCGACAGTACCAAGCCAAGCATCCCAGATTAAGATCATACAGGAATTGTGCTTGGGATCTGATGGAAAAAAATTTCTCGTCCGTAAATGTCCACTTCATCCCACGTGTAGAGAACTTACATGCTGATGCATTAGCTAAACCAGCTTCAACCTTCTCTCCTCCCACAACTTTCAAACTTAAGTATCACATAGAGATTAGACACAGACCATCTATACCAGACAATATCCAACACTAGTAGTTTTTTGAGGATGACAAACAAATTAAGAAGTTTCTTGAAGCAGTAGACGAATTTTCTGAAACTCATGCAGAACAAGAAAATCAAAATGACTCGATATGGATCATGCAAGAAGGGGAGGATCCTAAATCTTTCCAAGACAAAATCGCGGATCATCGTATGTTGGTCATTAAAAACAACTAGATTCTGAAAGGATTGATTCCTTTAGAAAGACTTCTTGATCAAAACGACATACCTGTAAAATCCACCTTACAACCCCAACCAGAAGAAGTGTAGGACTATGATATAGGAACCAAAGAAGAATCCAGGATGGTAAAAATATCCAAGTTCCTCCCTCCCGAAATAAAAATTAAGTATAAATACCTACTCAGACAATATAAGGATTTTTTCGCCTGGTCTTATGATGAGTTAAAGACATACGACACTTCCGTAATTGATCACAAGATACCTCTAAAGCCTGGGGTCAAACCATTTAGGAAAAATCTTAGACAGATCAACCCCATTTTGTTACCTGTGATCGAAAAAGAAGTTAAGAAACTTTTAGATGCGAAAATAATAGTACCTCTGAGATATTCAAACTGGGTAGAAAACTTGGTCTCGGTCAGGAAAAATAATGGGGAAATCAGACTGTGTGTGGATTTCAGAAATCTGAATAAGTCGTCTCTTAAGGAAAACTATCCGTTGCCCAAAATGGACCGTGTGCTAGAAAAGGTAGTTGGAGCCAACCGAATGTCTATGATTGACGGGTTCTCTGGCTATAATCAAATCGCCATGAATGAACAAGATAGAGAAAAAACCACTTTCACTACACCATGGGGTACGTCCATGTATGATAAAATTCCTTTTAGTTTGATGAATGCAGGGGCCATGTTCCAGTGCGCTATGGACATTGCTTTCATTAGTGAAAGGGATAAGTTTGTAGTCATTTATCTTGACAATTTGACGGTTTTCTCTAAAACCGATGAAGAACACTTGATACATCTTAAACAGACATTCGAAAAATGTTGCAGGTTTGGTCTATCTTTAAATCCAAAGAAATCAAATTTCGCCATGCGGGAAGGTAAGCTTTTGGGTCATATCGTATCTAGGGATGGTATTAGGATTGATCCTAAGAGGATTGAAGCAATAAATACTATAAATATTCCTAGAAATGTAAAAGAGATTCAATCTTTCTTAGGAAGAATAAATCTTTTACGAAGATTTATCCCGAATTTCGCTGAGATTGTGAAACTGATCATAGGTATGTTGAAAAAGGACAATGAAGTAAAATGGACAACTAAGGCCAAAGCATCGTTGACACATATTAATAAAGTCATAAGCGAGGAACCTATGTTAGCGAGCCCCGACTATCTATAAGATTTTCTTAATTTCTCATTTTCCTCCGAACACACTATTGTCGCAGTGCTCCTACAAAAGAATGAGGAAGGTTTCGAACAACCGATCACTTTTTTCAGCAAGAGCCTTAGAGACGTAGAACTGAAGTATGATATAATAGAAAAACAAGCGTACGCCATGGTAAAAGCATTAAAGGCATTCAGAACATATGTACTA
This sequence comes from Picea mariana, assembly GCA_032191745.1. NCBI lineage: Eukaryota > Viridiplantae > Streptophyta > Pinopsida > Pinales > Pinaceae > Picea > Picea mariana. The sequence goes on along the minus strand of JASDQU010881121.1, from coordinate 29,625 downwards.
CACTCAAAGATAATTGTGTATGTACCTACCAGTTCTGTGAAAGATATTTTAGTACAACCAGACAACGATGGAAAAAGAGGGCGATGGCTCGCCAAAATCCAAGAATTTGATCTGGAAGTCAAACCGACCAAATTGATAAAAGGGCAAGGCCTGGCCAAACTCTTGGATGAGTCAAATTTCAGAGCCCTGGGTATCAATTACCTGCAGGAAGGTGATGAAGACATGAAACTAAACAAGATGAATGAGAAAACAGGTCCAAACAAGATCGAAGAGAAGTTCATATCATCAGGCTGGTACAGAGACATAGTATCATACCTGCTAACTCTAAAATGCCCAAATGAGCTATCGCCATAAAAATCTAGGACTCTAAAACTTCATGTGATTAAATATTGTATTGCCAGCAATCCGCTATATTGGAAGGATCCACTCGGTTTCTTGTTAGTCTGTCTAGTCGAATCGAAAACCTAGCGGGTTATAGACAAATTTCATGAGGGAGTCTGTAGGGGGCATCACGCTTGGAGAGCTACAGCTTACAAAATTTTGAGGGTTGGGTACTACTGGCCAAAACTTTTCTCGGACGTTAATGCCAAAGTCTGAGCCTGCAACCCTTGTCAACTATTTGCAGGTAAACAGAAGCTCCTGGCACTGCCTTTAGTTCTAGTCAAAGATGAAGCCCCATTTCAGCAATGGGGTCTAGACTTCATAGGCGAGATTAATCTCCATTCCAGTGCTCAACACAAGTGTATCTTAACCGCAACAAATTATTTTACTAAATGGGTGGAAGCCATTCCAACCAAAAGGGCAATAGACTCGGCGGTAATCAATTTCTTAGAAGACAATATTTTGTCTAGATTTGGCTGCCCCCGAAAGGTAGTTACAGACAATGCCCAAGACTTTAAATCTATGGCTATGATCAGCTTCTGTCAAAAGTATAACATCATTCTTGGCCATTCCACAGTGTATGACCCCCAGGGAAACGGATTGGCTGAGTCATCTAACAAGATCCTGGTAAATATAATCAAGAAAGTATTGGATGAAAACAAAAGGTATTGGCATGTGCACTTAAAATATGCATTGTGGGCGAATCGCATAAGAGCAAAAAGGTCTATCATCATTTCGCCTTTTTAGATGGTATATGGGACAGATGTTGTGCTACCTATAAACCTAGCGCTTCCGGTGATGAAGTTATGGAAAGATCAAAATGAAGAACCCAATCATGTCACTAGGAGGATAAATCAGTTGATTGAGGTTCAACAACATAGGGTCAAAGTAGATGAAAAGTTGCAGAAATACCAAGATGACATGAAGGCATTATTCGACTGCAGAGCAAAGGACAGAGATTTCCTCCCAGAGGATTTAGTGTTAAGGTGGGATGCAAGAAAGGAAGAAGTGACAAAACATGGTAAATTTGGCCACCTCTAGTATGGGCCATTCAGAGTCTCGGCTCTAGAAGGAAAAAATTCTTTCCTACTGGAAAATATAGACGGTGAAATCCTCAACGCCCATATCAACGGGCATTATCTGAAGCATTATATGACATAACAATCGCCTAAAAAATAAATAAATAAATAATTTTTTGTATAATTATATATATATATATATATATATTGTATACATATATATATTTTTCATTTACGCATCGCTTTTTGATTTTCTTTTTCTTTCATGAACTTTCGACACCTTTTGGATAGCCCCGATAACCTTTGTATTTGCCTCTTACAAGATTCCAGCAGCACACAAAACAAGCAGGAGAATTAAACCAAAAGTTGGTGTCAGAAATAAATCGGCTTAAACAGGTGATACCTAAGATTTTTATATTGTGCAAAGAAATTGAAACGAAAAGGTAAATATGAGAGTTCCTAAAGGATACGTTCTAAAGGACTATTAGAGAAAACCAAGGTAACCTCATTCAAACAACAACATTGTCTGAACTGATAAATAACAGAGTTGTTTCTTTGTTTGATCGTCTATGAAAAAATAAGACAAATTAAATGATTCACTCAAATTAAAAGCAGTTAGTCTAAGTAAAGTACCCCCGAAAAATATCTACAAGAGTCAGTTTTGAATTTTTGACCTTTGTATTTTCAATCCATAAGTCACTACCTGTCACCCTTTTCTATCTTCAGGTTTACCTTTTAAAAACTTCAGCGTCTTTCTATTTCGCATAAGAAGGGATAAGAGTTTTCGTTTCAACCTCGTGAGCTTCAAAGCAAATTGTGGAAAGAAAGCGGGTATTCACAACTCCTCGATCCCCTGCTAAACGAAGGGATGCTTAAAGTGATTCTAACTTTCCTAGGTTTTTCAACAATATCGAAGGATTGAGGCTTGCTCAAATAGAATGCCTTAAGAAAGTTATTTTCCCTTTTTTTCCTAAGAACGAAGGTGTTGTGAAGGTCAAGGGAAGGTTGGTACCGAGTAATCAAAGTAAGTTGACAAACCTATAATGCAAAATATTACACAAATATCAGCCCTGATACAAACTGATTGTCCCCATCTTTGCACTCTAAAAAGAAAATTATAAGACAGGTGGTGAAAGGAAATTCAGAAATGATTGCCCCCATCTAGTCCAAGAGATGATTAAAGGAAATTTAGAAATGATTTCCCTTGTCTCAGCATTTAAATGCATAAATATATTCCAAAGCGGTGAAAGGAAATTCAGTAAAAGGGGCCAAATAACTTCACCGGGGTACTGAACAGGCTCGTTGGCAGTGAAGCAATATCTGAGATATCTGTAAGGCTGTTATAAATGAATATCACTCTACTCTGGTAACCAATTCTTTTTAAAAACCTGATCTACATCCCAAGTTCATATGGGACTTCCTAATTAAAAACATATAATCTTCTTCTTTTGATGCAAGCTGATAGCCACAAGATTTGTTGGGTCTCCTAGAACTGTTTTGATTGTCTTAAGGCAGACCTGAATTTAGTAATGGGAAAGGGAAAGTCATGAAAGGTACTATGTCTAAGTTTAAAAAGAGTATCTGAGTTTGAAAATCTTTTCAAGGTAAAAAATGAAGTCTCTTTCCCCCTTCGATACCCTGTTCTCAGGAACCTTTTTGCTTGATTGAAGCTATTGACTCCTTTTACCCAATATTGGCACGTGGTCTATTGTTCTTCCCGTCTTACAAGAAAACGGGATCCCTAGTTGGAGCCTATGTTGGAGTCACCTTTGTTTTTTCTAGCTCGTCTCAAATTTCATGTCTTAATGCTCGAAATCGAAAGATGGTTTCCGTATTTTCCATCTGTGGTTTCAAAAACTCTGAAGTCTTATCACGCAAGTAGCAATAATTATTGTACTCTCGAGGCAAGTTCTACTTTTCGTAAAAATTTCCCCCTTTTTGTTTTACCTCGGGATTTCGTAGGTTGGATGCTATAAATCACCTAGTTCACAAGTCCCGAGCAACGAAACAGAGAAATC
>JASDQU010881119.1:16839-34607 GCA_032191745.1 Picea mariana | reverse complement strand
TATGGAGAATACCTATAATACTAGCAGAAACATATACACAAAGTACATATGAATGGCCAGATAAAATAAGTGAAGTACTTGCAGATTATATGTTTATGGATGTAATGACAAGTTGACAGTTATCATACATCAGATAAACAATAAACAACGAACATAATATTCAGATACAAGTAAGGTAAGAGAGAATATGAAAGTCTAAACACATATGGCAAAAGAAGCTTATGTCTAATATATATTCATAAATCTGAAGAATACAATAGTAATGGTCAATTCCCCATAGTCGAACCCCATGAGTCTATAAAATTGATAGTCTTTATATCCTTTACAAGCAGTTTCAGATCCTCAAAATATGGATCTAATAACCTCTTCTCCTATCTGAAATTCGAATTTGTCAGGTGGCTGGAAAAGACAGAAATTTCTGGAAATATATTGCTCAAATATTGACCCATATCTCTCAAAATAAAACCATTGTATACAAAATTAAAGAGATTTTTGTATATTGGTTTGTTTTGAGAAAAAACCTCTCTCGGTTCTTTGATATTCGTTTTCATTTTCCCGAGATCTGCATTTCAAAAACATGTGTCAAACAGGGAAATTCTGAGATCCGCAAATTAGGGCTTAGAGATGAATTCTATTCTCCCAATATATGAAACCTGTAGGAAAAATGAGAGAGGTTATTGTTCTTTGACATGTTAGAAACAAAAAACTCTGCCTGTTTGTCAAAATGATTCTCCAGTCGCTCAGAATCATCATTTGAAAATGATGGCTCAGAGTAGTAAAAACAACCTTTTCTGCACTTTCGGTGGCTTAGAAGCCCTTTTGGGAAAGCGCTTAGCCACCAAAACCTGAGTTTTGATTTTTTTGAAGGAAAAAACAAATCAAATGTTTATTCAACTTTATTACAAACATAAGGCTCTCAAAAATGAACTTTAAAAAATTTAGAAAAGTATTTTTCGATGACTTCCTATCACCTAAATAAACAAATTTCACTGTGTTATTTGAGGAGATAATAGGTTATACTCCCAAACTTGAGTTCAAAGAACTCTTTCATTTTCTTGTCATAGTATCTCTTAGTCAAGTATTTCTTCTCAAAATACTTCTTGAATTCCCTCCAAGTAACACTTTTCTCTTTAATGTGTTGCACCTGCACAAGCTAATCCCAACACATGGATGCCTTTCCCTTGAGTTGATAGATGGAAATTCTACCTTCTGCATGAGAATAAAAATTATGCAATTGAAAATACTTTCTCATGCCCAACAACCATGTCTTTGCATCTTCATCCTTCTTGTGTTCACCATCAAATGTAGGAGGTTTGATTTTGTTCATTTCTACTCGCAACTCATCCACCCCAGACCTCTTATGCTTTCTAACAAGGGATGGACTCGAGCTATTGTGTGATATATTATTGGAATGCCTCAGGGAGTGGTGGTGATTTCTTCTAACTCTTATTGCTCTTCTTTTCTCATCAAAAGGCCTATGACTTTCTGATTTGCTTGAGCCAATCTCCTTATCCAATTTCTTTTCTATTATGTTCAAGCTCTGCAATAACTTCATGTTGAAGTCCTCTTGATGCTCCTTGAATCTCATAAGCCTTTAATTATCATATTTATGGCTTTGGACATCCCTCTGCAAATTTTTAATGGTCTCCACCATATTCATGTTTTCATCCCTTCCTTCTCCATGTCCATTGGAGTTTGTTCCTTCAATGCTCAAATGGGCATCCACCCCTCTGATCTCATCTTCCTGACTATAAGTCCCCTGTGACTATTCCATTCCTATGGACTCTATGTTGATATTGATCTGATCTAGTTTTTGTTAATTATGCAAAATGTGCAGCCAACAAAACTTTGCCAGGCTCACTATTTCAACAATTTCATGAAAAAAAACATGAACCATTTTGGTTCAATAATATATCAGACCTTTTCTTCTGATATCTTGGAAAATGAAATGCCCAAATCATTTTTTTGGGTGGATATTTGGATTCCACTTTCCAACACCTTTCCAACGCCTTCTCCCATGCTCAATTCTGAGTCTTGAGCAGAGATTTATGGTTATTTGAAAATTGCCCATTAACTTTTCTGTTCACACTTCAACTAGGCGCAATTATGCATTGTAATTATGAATTTTTGCACCTAATCCATTGGGTTTTTCATAGGATATAAATTGGGTTTCCTCATATACATATTATGAACATTATTTCCAAGTTTTAGCTCATTCGGGGTTTTGGGCTGCTAGTTACAGCCTGCTGAAGTTCTAGGTCAATTTGTGTTTTTGGTCTAGAATGCTACAGGTACCTTCTTTTCCATATTAAACATATTTAATATGCCCAGAAATTTAATTCAACTCTAGGAATGTCTTCTATGGTTCAATAGATTTCCATTAACTACTCATGCCCCTCAATCGGGTTCTAGAGCAGAAAGTTATGGCTCTTTGAAGTTAGATGGGTCTTAAATTTTACCCTTCATTGTTTGCGTTGTAACTTTCTCATAAAAGTTTCATTTGACGAACAATTTAAACCATTAGAAGGCTCTCTCTGAGTTCTTTTATTTGAGATGTAGAGACATAGTGTGCCTTGGAACACTCTATTCTCGTGGTTTTTGAGTAGCTAAAAACGTTGTTAAGGCCCTCAAAAACGCGCTGCAAAAAAATGACGTTCGAACAGTATAAAATGTCACAGAAATTCGTTGGTTTTCCGTTGTTCTTCACCATCCAAACGGCTTCGCGTGTACAAATTTCAACCTATAAACCCATATTTAGTATGTGCAGCCACACCACAAGGTAAATCCTACTTAGCGCACCTATAACCACTGTGCATCACTTCTCTGTTGCGCCAATAACTGCGCACTACTTTTGTGTCGCACGCCTATATCCACCGTGTGCAGTTTTGGTTCTTGAACTATTACCTGTTGTGCGCAGTTTTTGTATTCACACGTTGATATTAGCACGCATTTCACTCTACGTGTTGCGCCATGCCAAATTTTAGTACGCCCCCACCACGCACCAATACTCTATGCGCACCATTAACTAAACTTTCACGCGACAGCATATACTCGTATTGTGTGTGCACCAACCAAACTCCTTTGCGTTCTGCCAATACTGCGCACACCTCGCGTGTTATTATTATGTGTGTGCACACTACGCAATGTTAAATTTATCGTGTGCACGCACACACCAACATCTTTCTGTGTGGTGGAAAAAGTTAGCGCGCGCATCCACACACTAACATTTTTCTGCGCGGTGCCCAAATTTAGCACATGCATCTGCACACTAACATTTTTCCGCGTGGTGCCCAAATTTAGCACGCACCCCAGCATGCCAACATTTTCCGCACGGCACCAAAATTTACATATCCCAATATTTTTACTGTGCATCATGCATTTTTAGTGCGCCCACCTGCGCACATACATTTTTATGCTCATCAATTCCACGTGAACTCCACTACAAAAATTGGGATTTTTTCTAACTTTTTCCCCAATTCTTCCATAGATATTCTGCAACTATGAAATTTGTTCAATTTCACCCTGATAACACTAGTTCAACCTCTGTAACAACAAATCACTGTGGGTTGACATTTCTGGAATGAATTTACCCAAAAATCAATTCACAAATTGAGAATTTTAATTACTAATCTCACTCCAACTGTCATGGCTTCACTGTAACTTCAAATTCGACCAATTCCAAGTTCAAATTTGCTATAACGGATGATAAATCCATAATGTCTCACCACTTTCCCGAATTTATTCATTTTCTCTTGAATTTAACAACATAAATTGGGGATTTTCCCAATTTCGCGTCGTTGTTTCTAAATTTACCATGGATGCTCTGCAACTCAAAATTTGGCCACTTCGAAATAAATCCTCTGTGAAATTTCACGTCAACTCAACTTTTTCGGCCCATCCAGGCTTAGTGTTGAAAATTGAAGCTTTGATACCATATTGTAACATCCCCGACCATCCATGTCGGGCCACGCTATGCCATAGAACTCATTTTTTCCCTCTACGAAACATACTATAGCATACCCAGCAACCAACAGAGATATGCCACACACTTTTTTTTTCGAACTACATGCAATTAAAACATATGCACATAGAACTCTTGTATAAGCTTTACATGTAAAATGTAAACAGACAAATACATTTCGTAAATGCACGGATTCACACTGAGATAACAATGAACGCATACATGAAACATATACAGGAAATGCCCATAAATATAACACAATTATAATCACACATAAGATAAACCCATAAAAATAAACACGTAAATAATAATGCAGCATGTAAATTTATCACACAATTGGCACTTATCTTGGTAAGAATATCACCAACTGCATGTAGAACTTCCACGAACCTCCCATCCTTAGACCACACTACTCGTCACTCTCAACAGTGGGTCACCCCCGAGCTGGGACTCAACTCCACCCGGGTAAAGGGGTTCCTAACCAGGATAATGGTTCATAGACAACAGGAAAGACTCTGTCACAGGTGCCAACACAAACTAACAGCCTACAGTCCCTCATTCCCCACTTGCATGTCCCACCCCGGGAAGTGTTCCCCTTCTCTGCTCAACAGTCCTTCGGCTGCCCCACTTCCTTTACGAGCTTCAGCAACAGGCCGGACAAGAAGTCTCAGAGCCTTGTAGTTGCAGTTTAGCACCTTCAGGAAATCAATTCCCAACAATTCTCTCACCTAGAGAGAAATTTATCACGGGCTTGACAACCCGCCTCTTCAATATCCCACAGGCCTGACAACCCACTTCTTTAGTCCAGATCCCAAGCTAACCAGCTACCCAAACAAATATGGCTATGGATATTGATTCAGATATAGTGACAGGAAGTATGGAGGATAGATGACTGTGTGAGTGAATGCTCATGGATCATTGATTGTATGACTGAATGATGGAAGGAGTGATGGTCTGAATGATGAAAAATATGGGAAAATGAACTAAGTCCCAACAATATGTATGCATATTCCCAACTTGACACTTGTCATGTTGGGAACTACTTTGGCCCACTTGTCCCCAACTTTGGAACTTAGGATAAAATAATTATCCATACTTTATGATTTAAGAAATATTAATATAATATTCCTTTTTGGCTTAAGCTCCCTATATTAGCCCCTTTTCCTTAACTTTTAGCCCCACCATTTCCCTAACTAGTGGATTTTAGTCCCCCATACTCTTTTATCGTGGTTGGTCTACGCACAGCGGTGAATTTTATATTAATTATGAGATATATACAAAATTAGGCGCACTAGCCTTTAACATATAGGCTCTCCAACCTAATCAAAACATAAGCATCCTTGCTTATAATAACTGGCTCACCAGCCTATAAAACACATCAGACACCCAAAGGCTCCCTGGCCTCAAATTTGTGCACACTTAAGTTGTTGCACACGGTATCCTAGAATGTGCACACTTCATCATTTTACTACACGATACATGTGTGCACTATGGCATGGAATGTGCCTACAAAATGATATCAACAGCTCACCATCTTAAGTACATTTTTTTTTACCTTTACAATTGGGTTCAGCCTAGGGATATTACAGCAGGAAATAAGTCAGTTTCTTGTACCAAGATTCTTTCCCTGGGGAGACGTATGAAGATTCACCACACCATAATGTCAATTCATTTTCCCATCTGGGATCTTTATTTACTTGGTTCTAGGCTTCAGCTGCCAGTTTGCATAACCTTTGTCCTTTAACCAGTTTAACATGTTTTATATCTAGATCAAATTCTTGGACTACTTCCATCCAGTTTCCTCTTCTTTCCCCCATCTCCTGTTGAGTAAATAGAGATCAGACTGTAGGGTGAGGCACGATGACTTTGGTATGGTTCTTAAGAATGTAAGACCTGAAGTGTTTCACTGCTTTGTATATAGCATAAGCCTTCTTGTCTATAGCAAGGTAATTCAGTTCAGCCCCATGGAGATTAGTGCTCTTGAACGATATCGAGGCCTCATTGTTGTCATCATCCTTCTGAGTCAATACAACAACGAACGATTGGTCAGAGGTGAAAGTATAGAGGAAGAAATTTTTGCTAAAATCGGGACCTCACAACACTGGGGCTTGAGATATCGCAATCTTAATATTGTTGAAAACCCTTTTCCGTTCATCATCCCACTTGAATTCAACATCTTTACGTATCATATTTTGTAAGGGTTTGATAGTTTCAGCGAAATCGGGGGTGAATTTTCTTGCAAAATTGGTTTTCCCGAAGAACAATTGCATAGCCTTTTTGTTATGAGGTAATGGAATATGAGCTATAGCCTTAATCCTTTCTGGGTCTATGTGAATCCCTGCTTGAGATATAATATGACCTAGCAATTTTCCTTCCTCGACACCAAAGATAGTTTTCTTAGGGTTTAAGGATATACCATATTTCCTACACCTTTCAAAAATCTGTGTTAAATGTTGGATGTGATCTTCTTTGTTCTTCAAATAAATAGTCACGTCGTTCAAATAGACTACTAGAAACTTGTTGATTGGTCCCTGAAATGCTACATCCATGGCCCTTTGGAAGGTCGCCCCTGCATTGATTAACCAAAAGGGCATGTGCTTATAAGCAAAGTTTCCCCACTTGATTTGAAAGATAGTTTTCAAGCGGTCTTCTTCTGAAACTAGAACCTGGTTGTAACCTGAGAAATCGTCCAACAGGGAGAAAATCTCAGAGCCAGACACGGTCTGCAAGAGTTTCTCCATTGTTGGGACTGGGTAGTTGTCCTTTTTAGAAGCTCTGTTGAGGTTTCTAAAATCTATGCATAAGCGCATTTCCCCATAAGTTTTCCTCACGGGAACCAAATTTTCTACCCATGCAGAGTGTCTAACGTGGAAGATAATTTTGGCATCTCGTAGTTTCTTTAACTCCTGACACATGAGAGGTTCCAGGGATGGGCAGTACTTTTGGAGCTTCTGTTGGAAGGGTTTCACTTCAGGTTTTAATGGGATAGTGTGTTGAATTATGCAAGTATCATAAGTTTTCAAATCTCAGTAGGACCAACCAAAAACATCTTGATATTGTCTAAAGCATTTGAGATACGCCTTCCTTTCCTCTTTAGATATTGTCTTCCTGAGATTTATATTTTTGGGGTTTTCCGAGGTTCTTATATTTATAGTTTCGTGCATGGGACAGGAACTCCCTGTCTTCACATTCTTTGACCCTTTAAATATTTCCATCAGGTCAAAAAGTTTTTCTAATTGGCTATTCCCTTTGGTATCATGGGAGACCTTGATTTGTCATTCGATTGATATGTCTTAGGATCAGTTTCTGTTGATTGTTCCTAGAATACTTCATCGTCAATAGCCAAATCTTTAAAGTTATCTCGATTGGTCAAAAATTTTGTGATTTATTCATCTCCTTCAAAGACCTTCCAATTAGAAATATTGTTGGGCACCGATGCTTTGTAGAGTAGCTCCACAGTGAACCGAGAGGCTTCATAATCTTCTAGAGGTGATAGCCTTGAGGTAGCGGTGGCCAGAGAGTCGGCAAGAATGTTCTTCGTTTTGGGGATCATTGTAATGTTGAAGGCTTCAAAATGTTCCATTAGCCTGTGCACTTCCTGTTGGTAATTCCTCAGGTGTGGAGAGTTGCAATGTATAGTGTTCCTTACTTGTCTAACGATGATTTTAGAATCTCTGAAAACCTCCAATTATTTAACGTTTAAGTCCATAGATTTATTTATCCCTTGTACTAGAGCTTCATACTCGGCAGTATTGTTTGTACATTTGAACTCGAGTCTACAGGATAGGAAATGTCATTTGTTGTTTGGATCAATGAGGATGCACCCTGCCCCTAACCCTTCTTGCAATTTGGAACCATCAAAGTATAAGGTCCAAACTTGTGGGCAAAACCTATCGGCTTCCTCTTTCTTGTCACTATTTTCTTCTCCTCTTGTTCATTCCACGATTTCTAACGTCGGGGTTTCCTCTACCGTCGTTGGCAATTTATCTTGAAAAAACATTTCATAGTTTTGAGTACGAGGGACATTTGATGAGAGGGGGGAGAAATTCCTGAAATCATAGTCACAGGAATAATTTCCTACAATGGGGAAATCTGTCGATGAGGGTTCATCGAGGGTTTCTAATTCAGTGACAGTATGTTTTATATATATTTCCCTATCGATCCCTATCATATTCGTGTGTCCCTTTAAAGGTAGCCAAAGGTGAGCCCAGTCTGTACTGAATTATCCATTTAAATTCTCAAACCAATCTCGACTTAATAATAATCCATAAGCTTCTGGGATATCTACTACAATGATGTCAATTACTTGCACAAATTTAGGGTGTGTCGCTATCCTGGTCATTACATATTTGACTTCTCCCATGACCTTTACCTGGGTTTTGTCTAGTTGTATTACATGTTTATCTCTTTTGAGAGGGACTATGTTTAATCTTTTGGAAATAGACAATGGCATAACATTGGAGGATGCTTCTAAGGCAACCAAACAATTATGGAGGTTTATGTTGAAGACTTCAAATGTCAAGAAGAACGGTGGGAGAAAAGGTTTTCCCTTCTTTTCTTTAGAGTAGGCGTTCACAGTTGGTTTATTCCTTTGATCTTTGGGAGTTTGATTTTCTCCTTGGTTAGTGCTTATTGTAGGATTTTCTACTGATCTCAATGCTTGTAACAGAAAATCCTTTTGCTAAGAGATTCTACATATGTTCATGACCGATATGTTTGCTTTCAAATTTTTCAAGTCTTCTACTATTTTGCAGTATATCTTAGGCGATTCTTGGGTATGGATGTTTATAGGATTTCTTCAAGGAAAAAAATGTTCTTTCGGGTGATCAAGAGTAGGTCTTCCTCCCGAAGTTGGGGTAGTAGTGAGGTTGTTTGAGATAGGTTGACCTCTACTTCTGGTTTTCATAGCCAAGACTTCTACAGGAGGTTCTTAAACTTCAAATAGTTCATCAGAAGGAATTGGTAGGTCAGGATCCCATATCAACCTGGTTGTGTCTTCTGGTGGCTCAACTTCTTCCTGATCGACAATATTCACAGTTGAGCCGTGTGATTGTTCGGTTAGGGACACTTCGTCTAGAAACTGGTTTGCCATCAAATTCATGGCATGCACCCATTGAGGGAAGTCTCTTTCAGAGTGATTCTCTTGATGATAGGTACAGAAAGATTCGGATGCTACATTTCTCATATCGATGTTTAAGTTGACTAGGGGCAGTTCAATTTCTTTGAAAGGCAGATTTCTTTTTAAAAATGGATTATAGAGCCTCTGGCCTTGGTTTCCCTTCCCTACATTTCTCTTCATGTATATGATTTTGTTTGACAATTTCTTGACCATGTGTTGTAGGTCTTATATGTCCCCACTTCCCTTTTCAGGACCTTTTTCTATTTGTTTACATGGGGGTCTAGTCAACAAGAGTCCTCTTTTGGGAGGAGGTTGAACTTATTTCTTGACTAATGAGACCTGGCCTTTTTTGCATCCTTTCATTTGGAACTCTATCGTTTTGGATTCTTCAAAATTCTCAGCTAAGGTTGGTTTGGCAGCCCTCTTTACGAACATGGAAATAGAAGTTTTGATAGTGTTAGCATATACTTTGATTTGCAACTCCTGAGTGGGTTTAGCTTCGGGTTGGAATTTGTTCAAGATGGTGGTGAATCTTTTATTGAAGTCTTTGACTTTTTCCTTTGAACTCATGGTGGCGGTGAACAACCCGACCATCAAATCTCCTATAGTGGTTTCTTCTTTAAATTTATCTAGAAAATCCTTTTGGAACTTCGTCCAACTAGTTATGGACCCTACAGGTAAGTTAAAATACCACGTGGAAGTTGAGTTATCAAAAGTATAGGGGAAAGCATGCATACCATGTCTTCATGTTGAAAATTCATCAGTCTAATCGCTAGTATGAATTTTTTGATATGGTCTTCAGGCCATCCTGAGGTTTCAAGGTCAAACTTAGGGAGTAACATCTTTGGATGTCGGGGAAGGTTATGTACTTGTCTAGGGATGGACAAAGCATATTTGGCCAACCAAGGTTGATTATTCTGAGGTGGGTTTCCCTTTTCTTCATTATGGATATTGTTATCTTCCATGTCTTTAGATCCCGAAACTAAACGTTCTCAGTTAAACCCTTCCTCTTCCGAAAAATCGTTGGGCTCGAAAAAGTTTTTGGCTGGTGTTTCAGGGATTAGATTAAAAGGATGTTCGATTTTGGTGAGGGAGAAATTTATCAGGTCTTCTACTGTGTGAAAAAAACCCTGGTCGGGGGAATCAACCACTAGTCTTCTTATTTGTTCTCTTCAAGGAAGTAATGGAGCTAAGGTAAATGCACTGATATGTCGGGCGTAAGCTCTTGTGATTCTTTTGAATTGGTTCAATTCCTCGTGAGGAAGAGTGTAAGGTATATCAAGGAACAATTTTTCTTCCTCGTGCTGGAGTGAGTTACTTATTTCAGGAGTACTCAATGTGTGTGGGTTGTCTTGGGAATGATGAGCCATGTATGTGGGTTGTTTTTTAATCTACAGGTTGTGTAAAATATTTTGTAAAAAATATTGTCATCCATTCATTCTTTAGGCCCTCCTTCTAGCGTCATTTATGTTGAGGGTTCCTAAATCCCTTTAACTCAATAGTGGGAACCAAACACACCACCGAGGCCCAATTATACTCTTCAGCTTTTAATGGTGGAATGTTTCTCCAGATCTTGCAATCCGGCCAAATAATCGATGGGATTTATGTTTTCTAGTGAAAGCTTCTCCCTCGATTCAGAAGTTCTCTTTTTTGTATTTTATCCTATAGGTAGGATCGATACAAGATAAAAGTTGGTATAAACCAACTAGGTAACAAAGTGGGAAAACTTAAATACTGGAGAAGGTTAAGCTTGGGATAACCCTTTCACTCTAGCATGCAGACAATGATTCTCTACCACGGGCCTAGTACTAATACATTAACCTGTTGGTGTTTCAATTATTGGTTGGGATATAATTTATCACAAGAAAACATTCATGCAATAAATGATGGCAAGAAAAATAGTTTCCTTAACTCTAATTATCAATCACATATTGAACACAACGATTTAATTTTCATCATTAAAGACAAGAACTGTTAAAACATTGAATCAGGTAACTTATCAATAGATTTAGAAGCTCTTACTCATTACAGCATCCATTCATGAGATGAAATCAGAAATAATTCTTCTTCACATCCAATCATACACACTTTTGATAAAAACACAAACTTGTTTCTGGTCCTAAACAAGACTTCTCAATTAAGGCAGCTCTGAAATATCTCTTTACAAATCCAAAAATGACGGTCTTTGCAACAACCATCGACCTCTTGCTAATAGGTCGACCCTCCTACTTATAACATACTATTAACTAAAAATAAATATTAAATTGTAGCTAATTAAAACAAAACTCACCACATGGCACTTTATTCTATCAATCTTCAAAGAGTCGTCAAATGATCTCACTTGAGTGGATGACTCTTCTCGTACTCCGACCACTTGATGAAGAGATCCTTGCATTTGTTATCATATGGGAATCTATGTTGTTCCATTAGGGCCAAAATAATCTCTCTTATCTCTATTGAAAATCCCTGATACTTGACTATTCTGGCACTTAATTGTTGCAACATGGCTTGAGCTTTGATCGGGTGCTCCATGAACTGTTACACCTATCCTGGCACCATGTATGCCACCTTTGCTATTTCAAAATCCCATGATGAGTCTTGTTCAGCATGTGATTTGACTATGTCACACAAGTCGACAAAGTCACTGGGTGTGCCGAATTCGAGGAGGTTGATGTCTCTCATTGCCTCGTTGATCTTGGTCCATCTCTTTTCGCACTCAACCCATTTCTATTGGATTTCCTTATGAGGTTCTTGAGCCATTTTTTCCAAATATTCGGTCAATTTCTTTATGCAGTCGAGGTTGCTTTCCTTTAACACTTGGATGTCATTCTCTTCGACATCTCAACCCTGTTGAACCGTGTTGATATAGTTGATCCTTTCCATGGATTGGTGTGCTTTCTCATACCACCTGTCTATATCCTTGCATGTGGCCAATGCCATGAGGGTGTCTTCTTGAAACTCGTCTATCCTTGTAGTGAATAGGTGTCATTCATTTATAAATTTGATGTAGGCCTCTTTCTCTCCTTAGGAACACCATCGCCTGTGTGGTGTCCTGGTAAATTTTTCCAAGTGGCACAAATGTTCCAATTCCTTAATAGCAGCATCCATCTCCTCTTCATCCATTTTCTCTCTGTCTAGGGTGGAATCTGTGATTTCCATCCCTGCGACGATAATTTTAAATTTCTTGGCATGCTTTGTGTTGATCATATTTTCCTCTGTGGTGATGAGTATGGAGCAATATAGAGTGATCCTCCTCTTCTTGGTGGTTCTCTACACGATAGATTTCCTTTTCCAGACATAAGCGATGGCATGTATGTTAGTGAATTCATCCATGAGTTCGGGGATTTGTTGATCTCCCTAGGTGAGCATATTTCCCAGGCTCTCGATGGTAAATATTTGTTCAAGACTGGGTTCTTGAACTTCCTCCATGTGTTCCGATGATCTGGATTTTGTTTGTTTCTCATAGGGAAGTTGAGTATCGATTGAAATTGAGGCGTTGGGGGTAGGCTCGATACTTACTTGATAATCAGTTGTTGAGATGTCGATTTCCTGCGGTGGAGTTTATTCCTTTTGTTTGCCCGACCCTGGCTCGTCCGTCGGACTATCCTTTTGAGTTTTCAGTACATTGAGTGGTTCAGTTTCTAAGACACTTTTGACCTCCTGGTCATTCTATGAAGGGCTTTGAATTTGAGCATCGGGAGCTGGGGAGGATATCTTCTCTGGATCCTTTTCCTCTGTGATCTGTACATGAGTCACCAGGGATAACTCAAGTCTTTCTTCATCATCATAGATGTTTATCAATTCATGGAGGGGGTTTGGTGCACTTGATCTCACTGATGTTCTTAATGTCTTCGGCTGAGCTAAAACATCCTCGGTGATCCGGCCTGTGGCGTTGTAACTTCAGGGTTATCTAACTCGACGATTTCATCAATTTCTATCAACTTAGGGCCGCTTGGACCTCCATGACTTTTATCTAGGTTGTCAGCAGGGGCCCCTATCATTCCTATGAGGTATGGGTCATCTTGCAGTTGATCAATTACTTGATGTGCCTGTTATATCATGAGAATTCCCCTTTCCCGTGTATCCTATGTCATAGGGAAACCTCTATCCTGCACCGAGGTCACCAGGGGAACCTTTGTTGCTTCGGCCACTTTGATTTCTTCCCTAGCTCTGAGGGATTCTTGAGTAGATTTCTCTATGGTCATCATTTTTTCATCCTGGATCATGGCCCTGAACCTGGTCATTTTGGGGTCAGCCATCCTTGCTACCACCTCGTCCTAGTTCTGGGCATTTTCCATGAAGACTTCATCTTCAAATTTTTCATGGGTGTAAGGCCAGTAGGATGACACTTTTGAAGCGTGTTGCAAGACCAGGCCTTTTGGATCATGCTTTTGGAACCAGACTATCTGGAACCTGAACTCGAGTTGGCTCAGCCCTTCTTTTTTGGCTTGATTTGTGTCTTCAACCAAGTAGAAACCTATATGGAAACCATAAGGAATGAATTTCCGCTTTTTGCCCTTGACCAGGGTGGCATTGTAGCCTTGTAGGATGGTTTGATAGCATATCTCTCCTACTACAAGTCGGTCTAGGACATGAATTGGTAAGAGATGTGGTGCTTTGGTATCCACGAATATCCTGATGTATGTGTCATGCTCATCCAATTACCAGTGGCCTACCTTTGATATCATCTTCTTGACCGCAATCAATAGTCTCGAGCATTTTTTCTTAAAAAGAATGAAATAAATTTGTGTGATGAATTCATCGCAAATGAGGGAGTAATAATTTTTATATGTTTTCTCCCATAGAATTTTGAAATAGACATGGACCAAGAGCTCTGCAACATGCCAGCTCAGATTCATGCCAACAAAAATCTTTTTGGTGCACATGACATCAAGCAAATATGAATCCATTTAGAAAACTGGTATCCCTCCCTCCTTCGGTGTTTGATCCTGTTGTATACATATGCTAATGTTTTTAGAAATCATGGCTCCCTAGTTGAAACTACTCCCGGAGATAGCCATTGTGTAAGTTAAGGGTATCCATCCCTCTGAAAATATGTAGCAGTCCTTCTCTCCATATAATTGGCAGATGAGATCCATCAAATAGATGTATGGCTCCCTTAAATTTGTTGTTGAGTACCAGCCAGTGCTTCAGTTGGTCTATTTCTTGTCCTCCCTCCACCATGAGGCCATCACCTGGCTGGTGTCATGGCGCTCGTATAACTTTACGACAAAATTTGTGTTTAGTCACTCCTTGGGGTCTCTAAGCTTGTAATACTTCTGGACTTTCATTGGTAAGAACACTATGATACAACCACCATTGTCATCGTTGATCAAACACTTGTGTGTGTCTGTGTGGTCGATGATCCACTTCAGGACTTCAATATAGGAAAGAACATGAGTTCTACTCACCACTATATGCAGGTACGAACGTCGGATGTTCGGGAACACTTTGTCTTCAAGTGCTCTAACATCTAGATCATTGTGTGGTACAAATTTTGGGTATTCCTCCTAGCTGTTCCTGTTAAACAGTTCTCCCCAATGCGAGAGTGCCAACTTGGATCATGTTCTTGCTTCTATATCTCCAAAGGCCGGAGGCTGGATCATAGCCTTCTTCGTTGATGTTTTGATGACAGGATTCAGTCTCGGCATGTATTCCAATTGTTTTGTGACCCCTGGAGAGGATCCTTCACCTACCTCGAGTTATTTCAACTTTGGTTCCCTCAGAGATCGTCTAGTGGTAGGATTTCTTGGTGGCATTGTTCCTACAACTCAAAAAAAAAAATTAGAGATTGTGTAAAGAACAAAACTAGATAAAAAATATATGAACTATGACCATGTAAAATCCACAGACTTGGATACATACCTGTAAATCTTGCTAATACTAGTTATTTTGATACTCACGAGATCTCTGCAGCTTTGGAATTACTCATCTTGCTTCTTCGGATGCTTTGAATCTCCTTGCATGCAGAATGATTTCGTTTACAAATACCCAAGAGAATTTAAACCAGGGAAGAGCTTATTGTGTCGCATCAGCCATTCAATTCGGGTGATGAGTGAAATTTAAACAGATCTGTCGCCGAATCTCTACACTTAAATTCATCTTGGGTTGATGGTGGATGCACGGGGGTGATGTGTTCTATCAGTGATTTTAAACGAATTCTTTGATTGGTGCATGAGATAGCAACTAATGCAGGATTTGGTATTAATTAGACACTTAAATGCTCAAAATCTGATCGTATCTAATGTTAAAGTGTCCCATCGTGTGGCTCTCTCAATGGGTGGATCAAGGATTGGGGATGTGCTATGAAAATTTTCGTTGATTCCCTTCTGCAAAAGCTTCTGATGCTGATCAATCTTACCGTACAATGTTGTCATGGAAAAGTTGACTCAAAGGTGTGACTCAGACCTAGGGAACCAAGAATGACTCGGGGTAAAACTAGACCGTATGGTTCCCCAACATGGTAAGGACACGTGTTGTTGAAGACTGGTGGCTTAATTAGCGTGTATTAATCAGAGTCAAGACTTTCCTTAAGTTACACATTCTAAAACAAACCTTGGCTTTCTGATGCCAAAAAAGTGTCTAGGGTCAGCGATCGGCTATAAACCTATCACATGCTTTCTTCAGATTAACTTCCTCAAAAAAGTTCTGATGCTGAAAACACATCGAGTATTGGCAATCGGGAGTATCTTTTAGCGTGGTCAAAATGTTTGTGGCAATCCTTTTAGGCTTTCCCTAGTTTCGATAAGTGCGTCGGGCATTAGCTATCGGTGATAGGTTTTTTTTGTTTTTTGTTAATGTCTATTCCTCTCGTCTTTTACCGATGTCGAAGGGGATCGTCTATCGGCGATATCCTTATGCAATACTTTTCGTAAAATAAAAAATTCCTTTTGTTGATATTGATGAAGATCGGTGCTCAACAACTAAGGTTTCTCGAGTGGTTCTTTTACATCTTTGAATTCCTTCCGATGTCAAATTTGAGCACGTCAGGTGAAGTGTTTTGGCTATTGATTCTTTATTTAGGTGTTAATCCCTTTTAAGTCATGGGTTTTCATAAATTCAAACAAACCTGAAAAGATGATGAGAGTCAAAATAATAAGCACAGACAAACATTTCTCAAAATGAAGTTGAATCAGACAGTGCAAAGATCAAGTGGTACCCAAAAAATTAAAAAAAGTGACATAGGCTTTTTAGGGTGTGTTGAGTGCTCAACAAACCCCTCATATATCAGAGAATAAGATAACAAAGGAGATGTTCAATGCCCTAGTAAGTCTCTACCAAAGTGAGAACATAAACAAGAACATGATATTGTGAAATAAACTCAAACCCATGGAGATGAACAAATCAAACAGGATCACTAGTTACCTTATGAAGGTCACACAAGTTCGTGATAAGCTTGCAGCACTTAGGGAGATGATTGCATATGTAGATATAGCAGGAATGCAACTGAATGGATTATCAACTTCATGGTAACCATTTGTCAAAGGTATTTGTGCTCAGGAGAACCTTCCTAACTTTGAGAGGCTTTAGGATGGCTATATCCAGGAGGAGACTTGGATGGAGTCAGAGGCCAACAAGAAGGGTGGTTGTGAGAACCTAGCTCTATTTGGTTCATCAAATAAGGAAATAGGTAAAGGACCCAGTAAAGGTAATGGAAAGAGTGAGGAGTCAACCTCACAACTAGGAAAGAAGGACTTGAGTAAAACCAAGTGCCTTGTTTGTCATAAGCACGGTTGTTATAAATCACAATGTCCATAGAAGAAGAAGGGTAAAGGGAAGTAGCAACAAAATTGGGTAGAAACCTCTGCAATAACTTAGATGAACGAGTTTGTTTCCAAGTTTGAGAAGGATTTATCAATGGTATTTTTCCTTTCTACAAGAATGATTTCAATAAATGTGTGGTATGTGGACAGTGGGGCATCTCAACATATGATATCATCTCAACTGTTATTTTCTAGTCAGACAAAGCAGGACTCTGGACTACATATTGAGATTATTGATGATTCCAAGTACCCAGTAGTAGGAGTTGTAATTGTTCCCTTCCAGCTTGAGTTAGGAAATTCTTTAGATTTTGACAGCATCTTGTTTTTACCAAGTCTCAAGAATAACTTTATTTTGGTTTTGGTTATGGAGGATAAGGGCTTTGTAGTGGAGTTCAATAACCAACAAGTCCTCATCAAACCAAAGGAATCTATCCTAGATATAGCTTAGGTAATAAGAGTTGGAGAAGTTAATTTGTATAGGTTTCAAGGTGAACCTGTTTAAGCCTTGGTACATAACAGTGATAGCTTGTGCAAGTTTTGGTACAAGAGGATGGGGCACTTACATCACAGGGTGTTTCCTATTTTGAAGCATATAGTCACAAGTCTTCCAGATTTAAACATTGAGAAATATGGTGTATGTAGAGGGTGCACGCTTGGAAAAAATTCCAAGGCTACCTTCCCAAGCATCGAGCATAAGTCTAATAGGATTATAGACCTATTACATTTAAATTTTTATGGACTGATATCATTAGCACCAATAATAGGAAGCATGTATTGTCTTTCCTTTATTGATGATTGTTGAAGGAAAATTTCCCTGCGGACAGGTAGATCTCCTCAAAGAGCTAGACTCTTAACTCTAAGACAGAAAGTGCTTATCATGGTCACTGACTTCCTTTTATATCTAGGTGGACTAGTGTGTGAGGAG
>JASDQU010881117.1:0-10093 GCA_032191745.1 Picea mariana | reverse complement strand
GACATATTGTTCAAATAATATGCTTCAACAAAATATTTCGAAGCTTCTTTCACAAGATCATATTCTCTAGCTTCAAATCAAGGCCCTTTACTAAGAAAATGGCATGGAACCGCATTTCAATGGAATGATATGCTAAATAATATATAAATTGAATGCTTTCAAATAATCATATGACCAAAGTAAAACATCTTGATGTTAATGAAAGACTATGATGAATTTATTGATTTATTATTTTCTACTTTGGAGTAGCCAATAGCCATATTTAATAATTTAAATTCGTTTTAATCCTATATTGAATACAATAATCTCTTATTCACTTTTTTTTATAATATTTGATATTCTTATGTCATGACATCAAACCATCATATCTCAAAAACATTGATTAAATAGGTGTTGGCTAAACATTTTACCTTTTGGGTCTTTTGGCCGGAATCCGGCATTGTAAATCTAGATAAAATCACTATTTTTTGTTGTTTGAATTGCATGTTTGAATGCATAAATGGATTTAGCGAGCTGAAAAAACTCTAAGGCACTAGAATTATACAAACTTATCCACTCAAATCTGCAGATCCAACCATTCCTCACCGGATTTCGGGCAAAATCAAACGGAAAAATTCGCCAGAAAACTGCCAAAAGGTAGAACGTTTAGACCACTGCTACTAAATATATGTATAACACTTTTTCAGCTCTTATATTCCCTATTATTTAATTTCCTCTTCAATGTATTATGCAACATTCTTCTTTAATCTGTGATCCTTCATCTTATTGGGGTTATGGTGGTTAACCTCAACCTTGTGATCATTAAACTAATTTACAAATTACTCTTGGTCGCCAGTGCTAATCCACAATGGTCGTTAGTAAGTTGGCTTTACGGTCTCACCTTTTATGGGTTTGGGGAAACACACACACACACACACACACATATATGATGGTTTGTCTCATTTGTAATTTGTAAGTTGTAGTTTAAACATTCTATGTTTTGGTTATTTTCTGGTCATATTATTCATTCAATTTTATATGAATCTGACGATAAATTTTTGGATCTATAGATTTGACTGGTTAAGTTTGTATAATCTAAGTGTACCAAGGGTAAGTTTGTATAATCCAAGTGCCCTGAGGGTTCTTCAACACACCGAACCCATTTATGCTTTCGAAAGTGCAATTTAAACAACGGAAAATTAAGGTTTTGACCAGATTTATATTGTCGGATTCCCACTAACAATACCAAAATGTAAAACGTTTAGACAATGCACATTTGTAATATCATCATGTAAACTATCATCACATCATTCATTGATTTATTCGTGAATCAAGATACCATGTATCTTGTGTTCTAGGTTCATGTGATCATTTAGTAGAGATTATTTTTCTTATGATATTTGTGTTTTAACTTTAACATATCCTCTGAACAAAAACTACTAAGTTCTTTAATTCCCCAAAAAACATTAAAAATTAGTTCAATGTCAAAGACTTGCCAAGATTTATTCTCATTAGGAACACAAGGCTTAAAAACAACTTCAACTAAGAACTTGTACATTGATAGAGTAGGATGAGGATGGAAAAGCCAAGCTAATATATCTATAGTATATTAATAAATTTTCCTCCCTTGGAATTGTAACAATCAAGAATGCACCAAAATTTTAATTCAAGTCCAACACTTAAATTTGTATCTATGTATTCTCTCATTCTTAACAATTTAAACATTGTAACCATGATGAACAATCAACTCAACATCTCCAAGAAATTTAAGAATTTGTTGATGGGTGAAAAATTTCCCTTTGTCAATAGCAAGGGTTACGCCTGGTAAGAAGTCTCAATTAGACCTCTCATCATTTGGAATAGGGAACCCATCCGGATTTTAGCCCGGCATCCATTTCTGGTTTGGGTTTTACCGATTGCATCCCGATCCACCGATGAAGGTTTCCTAAGCTAAGGTCTAAAATGAAACTAATCTAAGATGCATGTGTCCTAACTAAACTAACTCAACTAGAAAGTAAACATAGAACTAGATATGCTCCTATCAAGGGCCCGGGAAATAGTTCACACAAAGTAAAGACTAGAACATGAATAAACAACTGTAAACATAAATTAGTCTAGCATTTAAACAATTATTTATGGTTCCATGCCCATAAATTTAGACAAACATTCCTTAAAGAAATGAAATAATAATGCAGCCACCATACATAAGAATAGTCTACAATAGGAAGTACATATTTACATAACCTACGTGTTGAGAAAAATGTAGAGGAATAGTCCACAATACATCCAACATGAGAATCAGAGTTCTTCATAAAATAACTTCACTAAACATGTTTCTCCTCATTAATAGTTTCAGTAATAGTACATGAAATCTCTAAGGAATGCTCCTCAATTTTAGTTAACACAATAGTCTTTCATGAAATAGTTCACTTAATGTATACAATGCTTGAAGAGACAAAAATCACTTCCTTTGGGTACAATTCTAGTATTCATTGAGGCTCAATATGACTCTCGGCCTTCCACCTACCCATGTGACCTTTCATTTCCCAACATTTTGTCTTTATTCTCTTTGTAATGATGAGAAACAAAGACAACAATTACATTTCGAATTTGTGTTCTAGCACTTGGTGGGCTATCATAGATTTCAGCCATAGTGTGTCTCATGTACCGTAATGGTTGACTTGAGTATTGGGAGATCTAGTCATAATAGTGTTCAGACTATATCCATCCATTAGAGTTTAATTCCCTTCACTTCTCTTTGTGGCTGTGAAAATTGATGGCATTGTTAATGTTCTATTGTCATTCGTTGTAGATCACATTACAAGGATGTTGAGTACGACCTTCTCTCGACATTGGTACCTAGCACCATTCAACATGTAGTGGATGACTGACCAAAGAGTATCCTTCAAAATACATTATTAGAACCACACCTTTGAAACCATAGAACTGAAAAATTAACTAAGTGAGAGTTCATATGTGTTTCCCTGAGTTTTATTATTGGTTCCTCTACCCTTGATTGAAGCACTGTATTCTTTGGGGTTGTTAACAAGGTGTCATATATTAATCCCAAAATATGTATACAAATGTTAGGAATTTCTCAAATCATATAACAAGAAAGTTGTATATCTCAAAAATACCTTTTCAAAGTATAAAGAATGCACAAAACGGACACCCGAGTCAAAATTTATGGCTAAATTACTAAAGGCAGTTTTGTAGGTTTTGGAGGAGTTGATGGGAACTCCTTCAAAATTTCAGAGGAGTTGATGGGAACTCCTTCAATTTGTTTTAGAGGAGTTAATGGGAACTCCTCTGATTTGTTTCGGAGGAGTTAGTGGGAACTTCTCCTTGGCTTTCATAGGAGTTTGAAGGAACTCTCGAAGGAGTTTTTGGGAATTTCTCCTCCCTAGGAAGACAAAATTGGAAAAAATTCTAAGTGTCATACTAACAAGAAACAACGAGAGCTTGAGTTCGAAAGTCCATAACCTTATCATACAAAATGATACGATGTCTGATTGAGGTGCCATTTTTTGCAACACAAAAAGCACAAGCAGGGGATTCTAGAGAGATAACTGAACATATCATTCAAGAATTTGAGTGGGTCAATGTTTAACGAAGGCCACAGTTAACAAGGCTAGTTCAATGGGAAATCCTTGGTGATCGTTTTGGCACTTTTAGGCCTTAGATTTTGATTATGTCAGTTTTGTTGGAGTCGTAATCACAAAAATCACATAATTGGCCTATTTCAGGGATAAAAAATTTGTTGGAGTTACTTCACACACACATAGGATTTATTTTTCCTAAGGTTATTCCTTGTTTATTAGTCATAATTAGACATTATCCAGTCTCCTATATTTTAGGGGAGAAAGCCCCGCGTCACAAAGGTTTGGGTAATGGACCCAATATTTTTTGATGTAAATATGACTCATTATTGTCTTTTCATGGTTGATAAAAAGTAAATATGGATGAACTCCAAAGTGGCCCCCTCATGGTGAAAGCCCTCATAGAAAGATGCTTTGCGGAGTAAGAGAACCCATGCTTAATTGTGGAATAATGAGCTGAAGGACAATGAATTTTTCAGGTAAACTATCCTAGATGTATAGTGTTTGTCATTCCATTTTTGGTGGTATGTGGAACGTCACATAACTCCTCACGGTTAGAGAGTTATGGCCATGAGAAGTTGGAGACCCCAAGTTTGGGTAATGGACCCAAGATTGTTTGATGGATAATGGTATTCGTTATGATATATTTTCAGATAATACTATTCTATACGGATAGTACATGCCATTCCATTTCTGGTGGTATGTGGAGCGTCACATAACTCCTCACGGTTTGAGAGTTATGGCCATGAGAAGTTGGAGACCCCAGGTTTGGGTAATGGACCCAAGAGTGTTTGATGGATAATGGTATGAGTTATGATACATTTTTAGATAATACTATTCTATATGAATAGTATATTTCATTCCATTTCTGGTGGTATGTTTAACTTCACATAACTCCTCACGGTTTGAGAGTTATGACCTTACGAAGCTGGAGGACCCTCATATGTCATCTAGAAGCCCCAAAAGGTCAAACTAGTCAAAGTGGTTTAAGAGATTTTAAAAGGTAAATAATAAAGTGAAGTAATGAGTGTATTATAATTCAAATTGAATGCAAAATAAATTATTTCAATAATAAATTTAATGGATAAATTAGAAGTGAGTTAACCCTAAATTAAGGAAAGTGGGGCCAAGTGACCTAGAAGATGTTTTTAAGGAAGCTACTTGAAGAGTATAAATAAGAGGCAAGGATCTCTCATTTTAATCACACTTGAGAATATTGAATATCTATAGGTGTCTGAGGTAACCAAGGATATCTAAGCCAAAATTCTGAGGGAAGGTGAAGAAAATAAGGCCGAAATGCAAGGAAGGATAAATTCTTTTGATGGTGCTTTCTAAGGTATGTTATTTACAGGTCATCTCACCATTTTCGCTATAACATTTTTTATATAATGATTCAAACCATGAAATTTATATTCCATTGAGAAAACATATCCAATTATCTATGGTAAAAAATTCATATTGTGTTTCATTGTATTTTTGGAGTTACACTCCCTGGAAAATAGGGTTTGTGGCTAGTCCTGAAACTAGTCAAAAACAGGTGTTTCGGGTAAAAAAGTCATAACTTCTTCATAACAGAACCAAATTCAGTGAAAAAAAATGTTTTAGTTAGGGTACAATCTTTAATATGTTTTTTAATAGTTTCAAATAAATTCAACAAATATTATGTGTGGGGCACGCTCTACAAGGTCGCTCTCTAGAATAATCCATAATTCAGCAAGGTATGCCATTTTTGCTATAACTCATTTTCGGAGAGGTTCCAAGTAGTGACACTTGGAGGAATTGCATAAAACAAACTGAAGCACATTTTCTATCATTTTCATATATTTATATGTTACAGGTACAAAGTTATGATTACTTCAAGTTAGGGTTGTTGACTAATCCAAAACTAGGCATGTGAGACTAAAGAAAAGTTTGATGAAAATGATAGTCTCTTGTAGTTAAAGTTAAGGAAGGTTTGTAGGAATGTGATCATATACACCAGGTCTATTACAGAGCTACAAATCATATTTTAATGATGAAATTGATGAGGGATTTTGGTTGAGGTACATGATTGAGACAAGTAGTTGATGAGTTGGCACATACATGAGGTGTATAGTTGATGATGTTGGTACATATCAATGAGTCGTATTTGATGAGTAGTTGACACATGATTGGTACATACTTGGTACATGGTTGGATGCACTTGTTTATGGTACATGTTAATTACAGGTTATTTGGTACAGGTTGGTGCATGGTTGATGCATTTGTTTATGGTACAGGTTGATTACAAGTTGAGGTACAGGTTGATGCATGGTTGATGCATGGTTTAGATTTATTGGTACAGGTTTACAGTGGTATATCTCACAGTGAAAAGTTGACAGTGGTTCCATCATTCTACTTCTACTTCATGGTGGTAGGACGGGGCAAGGACGGGTGGTTATAGCCACCTTCTGGTTGTAGACGGAGAACATAGGGGGTTGTAGCCTCCTTCCTGTTGTAGCCAGAGAATTGGGGAGTTGGAGCTTCCCTCGGGTTGTAGCCTAAGAAACTAGGGGGTTGGAGCCTCCTTCCAGTTGCATCTAAAAAAAAAAGGAAGTTGGTGCTTCCAATGAATGTAATTCTTCAAGACATATAAAAAAAATAATTTCGTGGATTTCTCCTGATTTAGGTTTCCACATAAAACACTGGAGTACTATGTATGTGTATGAGTGTTCATTTGTTCATTTCTTATTTACTCTAAAATTATTGGATGATAATGCTACATTGATATAACACTTGGATTATATGATTAAAAATGATTAAATTGCTTTATTACTGATTCACCCCCCCGCCCCCTCTCAGTAATCCAACAATTGGTATCAGAGCGAGGTTTCTTCAGGAAACAGTTTAACCACTGGAAGGAGATCATGGATTATTCTGAGAATGGAGTATCAATGTTTAATGGTTAGAATGGTTTTAAGTATGAGATGTGGAGCAGAAGGACAGAAGTATTTTTACAGGCATAGGGACATTATATTTGGCTATCAGTTGTTACAGGATATGATAGTTCAAAAAGGGTAAAGACTACAGCCAAGAAGAAATTGAAGAAGAATAACAAAATAGCAATGGATTTCATTTGGGAAGGATTACCTAAACCAGTAAGAAAAAGGTTGGTAAATGTTCATCAGCCAAAGAACTTTGGGATAAGTTACATGACATATATTCTTCACCCATCACAGATTCAAAAAATGCCAAAGAAGATGCAGATACAAAACAAGAAGAAATATGTTCATCATGTCAGATAGATTTAGAAGAGAAAGAGTATGATGAAGCAGAAGTTTATTAAAAAGAAAAACTGATTAGTGCAATTAAATTTCTATGGAAAGAAAGAGAAGAAAACAATTCATCCAAGAAAGAATTGATGAAGTAAAAGAAAAGTGTTCAAGGTTCTGAAAAGGATCAGCGGGTCATCAAGAATTTAAGAGCTCAACTAGAAGAATCCAGAAGAAATGAAGAAACTCTAGAATATCAAAAGAAATGTTTAGAAGCAAACATAGCAGCACAAAAGGAAGACACAAAAAAGAGAAAAAAGATATTGATGGATCATCTCAAGGAAAGAACTAGTGACTTAAACCAACTTGAGGAAGAGTTTGGTCAAGAAGAGAGAAGACTGGAAGAAGAAATAATTGCATTGAAAATCCAACTTGAAGAAGCAAAGAGAACAGAATAGGTCATGAAGTCTCAGATAATGAAGAAAGAAGAAGAGGTTGAGAATCTTGAAGAAGAAGTTGTCACACTAAGGGTCAAAATCATCAAGCTCAACAAGAAATTTGAAGAGATAGAAACATCCACATCAGTTGTATAGAATGAAGAGAAGCACTCTACATTGCTAGAAGAGAACAATGAAGAAAATAGAAAGAGTTATGCAAAAGTACTCAAAGGAATGCCTCATGGTCAACCAGAATCTAAGAAAACTATTGAAGATACATCTTCAAGAATACAATCCATGGTCAAGCCACAAAGAAGCTTCAATCATGATCATGATCAGTCGAGAAAAAAATTCAAAAGGACTACGCAACAAAGAAGATCATTCACTCCCAGGTATGAAAATTTATTTTATGGTCATTGTTTTTATTGTACTAACTTTGGACATAAGGTTGCATATTGCAGGGATTATAAAATAAATGTTCAAGTAGATCATGCCTATGTGATCGCATGTAACATTGAGTGTTACAAATTTCATAACTATGGACACATAGCCAGTGATTGTAGAAGCATGTTCGATACTTCCATGAAAGAGAATACTGATATCATATATAAGAAAGTATGTATAAGAAAACAGGAAGAACAGGTGAACAAAGACCAGGTATCAGAGATCGCAAGATTGACAATAAAACGAGATGAATAAAATTCTACAGAGAAAAGGAAAGATGTCAGATACAGAAAGGTTTGGAAAATAACTTAAAATAAAGGAATGACAGGTAAATAAGGAACAAGTTCAAGAGATTGTACTTTCAGACATTTTAGTGAAATATGAATCCACAGATAGAAAGAAAGAAGTCAGAGCTCAGAGAGATAATGAATCTACCAATGAAGATGATGATGAATACACATTAGAGCAGGAATTGTTCTGAGCCATCCGGCTTAGAGACTCCCAAGTAATATGAATATTAGACAGGGGAAATCTATGCAATAGCTATGACAGACTAAATAACCATCCTTCGAGTAGCTTACAGAGTTTGAGAAGACAGATTCAGAGCAATCAGTTAGCAGAAGTACAATTTGACAGTATAATGATAAATGGGTTAGCATTATGGACAATTGCGCAAGTAGAGTCTTGGAAAGTATGGACAGAGATGGATTTATATGAACACTTATCAGGTTTGGATAGATATATGATAGTGGACGAGAGCATGGATTCATAGATTGGTTCAGAGACTGGTTCAAAGACAAAGGAACATTATCGTAATGGACGATAATTACACATGAAATGGCTCAAAGAATCCTAATGGATTACAAATTGACAAATATTTTTTGGACACAGGTAGTGCATACATCAGTTCACATTCAAAACAGAGTAATGCTCAGAAATAACACTGACAAAACTCCCTATGAGCTATGGAAAAGAAGACCAGCAAATGTGAAGCACTTCAGTGTTTTTGGAAGCAAATGCTACATCAAAAGAGAAGATGGAAGAATGGGAAAGTTTGACTCTAGTGTGGACAAAGGAATACTTGTTGGTTAGTCAAGTACAAGGAAAGCATACAAGTGTTACAATCTAAGATTAAACAAAGCTGTGGAAAGCATCAACATAATAATTGATGAAACATGCAGACCATAATCAAATGAAGAAGAAAATAAATCAATGGAACAAATTTTCGAAGAAGAAGATGAAAAATAAGTAGAAGAGGAAGATGAAGAGAATCTGATAAAAGCAGAAGAGCAAGTTCAGCAAGTATCTCCAAAGACACCTAGCAAACGAGTACAGAAGAATCATCATTCAGATCAGATTATTGGAAACAAATATGCAGGAGTTGAGACTAGAAGAAAAATCCGAACAAACACACCTAGCACTCTTATCTACAATCGAACCAAAATGTTTTGAAGAAGCCAGCAAGGATGAATTTTGGAATAAGGCCATGGATGAAGAATTGGATCAAATAAAGAAAAATGAAACTTGGGAATTGGTTCCAAGACCAAAAAAACAAGAATGTGATCGACACAATGTTCGACAACACAGGTATTCCAACAGAGGACGAACACCTTCAGTAACAACTCACATAACCAGATCAAATATCAACACACCGATGTTTTCACGTGGTAAAACCCCTACGGGGAAACATCCACGGCCCCAGCCAACGCGGCCACTTGGAGCAATTTATTAATGCAAAGAAAAATATTACAGAGAGATTTTACAAGAGATTTTCTCACAATCGATCATCGACAAATGACCCTCCATGCTCTTTAAATAGAGATCATGGACCAATTGGGTGTTAAGCCATGGATCAATGGTCGTTAAGATCGAGAAGAGTATGAACCGTCGGATCACTATATGTCGGGAACATATCGTGACCGTTGGATTTCCTAACTATAAATGCATACTAATGCATACTAAAGAAACACACTTTTGCCTAACGACATATTAGACCAAGTAGATCTTAACTAACTCCTAAGTGTCTAAATATCTTAACATCCCCCCTTAAGAACAACTTGGGATAGGATTGAAGGATTTACAATAATGACACAATAGGAGAAGGAAGGAGGCATTAGAGCCTATACCCCCTTAATGACAGCTTCTTGAACTCCTAACATAGATCGAAGTTTGAAAAACTTTGCTTCTGTAAGAGGCTTTGTGAAAATGTTTGCAACTTGATCTTCTATAGGGCAAAAGAGCACTTCAATAACTTGATCATGAATGAACTTTCTGATGAAGTGCATGTGTAGCTCGATGTGTTTGCTACACTGATGTTGAACTAGGTATTTGGCGAGCTTGATGGCACTTTGATTGTCACACCAAAGTCTGGTCGGATGTTGGTGCTGGAATCCAAACTCTGAAA
>JASDQU010881115.1:14360-34742 GCA_032191745.1 Picea mariana | reverse complement strand
TTGAGGAAGAAGTGTACATTGAACAACCAGAAGGTTTTGAGACCTTTGACAGAGAGTCACATGTGTGCAGACTCAAGAGAGCATTGTATGGGCTGAATCAAGCACCATGTGCTTGGTACACTCAGATAGACAGCTATTTCACCAGATTGGACTTCACCAAAAGTGAAGCAGATGAAAACCTATACCAATTTGTGGTGGAGGGTAAGCTATTAATCATTGTTCTTTATGTTGATGATTTAATACTGACTGGTGATGAGCAACTGATACACTCATGCAAGGATGGCCTTGAAAAGGAGTTTGAGATGAAGGATTTGGGCCTTCTTCATTATTTCCTTGGATTGGAAATATGGCAGCGAGATGGTGAACTTTTTGTGTCTCAAGGAAAGTATGCAAGGGAGATACTGGGTAAGTTTCACATGGAGGGTTGCAAACCCATGGATACTCCTCTTCCAGGAATCTGGAG
Organism: Picea mariana; assembly: GCA_032191745.1. NCBI lineage: Eukaryota > Viridiplantae > Streptophyta > Pinopsida > Pinales > Pinaceae > Picea > Picea mariana. Next base: position 34,279 of record JASDQU010881115.1, on the reverse strand, counting down.
GAAAGAGGATGCTACTTCTGGAGAGGTAGTGGATGCTACTGTCTATCGACAGTTAGTGTGTTCGCTAATGTATTTAGTGAACATGAGACCGAACATTTTCTATGCAGTTAACCAGCTAAGTTAAATGATGGTTAAGCCTACCAAACTCTTTTGGAAGGTGGGTAAGCATGTCATGAGATATCTGAAGGGCACATCTGAGTATGGATTATGGTACAGACAGATGGATGAGGTGAAGTTGCATGGCTTCATGGATGCAGATTGGGTGGGCATCCCAACGGATAGAAAGAGCACATCAGGGGGGATCTTTAGTATCATATCTACAGTTGTTTCTTGGTACAACAGGAAACAAAGATCCATGGCACTTAGTTCAGCAGAAGAGGAATACATGGCAGTGAGTCAAGCTGCATGTGAGGCTATCTGGATAAGGAGGATCTTGGTTGGTTTGTTTGGTTCTCATTTAGATCCAACAGTGATTTATTGTGATAATCAGAGTTGCATTAAACTCTCGATTAATCCTCTGTTTCATGACAGATCTAAGCATATAGATATCCGGTATCATCATCTCAGATATTGTGTGCAGCGGAAGATCATGTTGCTTCAATACATTCTTACGGAAGATCAGGATGCAGACATTCTGATGAAGGTGCTCACCATGAGAAAATTTGAATATCATAGAGACAGGATTGGGGTGAAGGATAATCCCTTTCTCGTTGAGAGGGAGTGTTGAAAAGTCAACAAGAAACATGTGTCTAATTTACTTTTCCCTTAAATAAATTGGACAATAAATATTAATCTATTATTTCATTCATAACTGAGTGATTTGGAGTTGTAACAAAATTACAAGTGTAGTTAAGTGAGTTAAGCTTAGTTGTACTAGTGAGAGTTCAGTGAATTAATTATTCATTAATTCACAATGAGTGAACTCACATGCAACTGAAGATTCACCATGGTTAACTAAATGCATGTCAGTTCCAATGGAGACTCAGTTGAGATAATAGGTGAAAGGGACAGTTTGGCTATCAATTGTGATTTGATCACACATGCAGTGGATATGCTTATGATCATGTGCAAACTAGGCAATTTGTAATCGAATGTGAGAATTCGAATTGCAGAGATTGTGCAGAGGAGGCAGGCTGTCTAGACACGAAAAATTGACACATGTATTTGTTGATTTGTGTATGACAGTGTGAGACGATTGTATTGTACTGAGAGCTCTTGGATTAGAGTTTTGTATGAGATTGTTTCATGATCCATGATATACATAATATATGATAGTGGGGTTTTTAGCTTTACGCTTTCCTAGAAAAACTTATGTGTTATGTTTTATTGATATTTCACTTTAGGATTGTGGTTGTGATCGTGGTTTAATTTTTCACAAGAATAATAGTAGAGGCGATTATGTATTTAACAGTGGCGTATAATTGTTAGATCAGGAGAATCACATAAATACTTAATTTGAACTGAAATTTATACAAAGGATATGCCTCAACCATATCTAAGGATATCTACATTGGTCGGGAATCCTCCTAAAAGGTATTATGATTATGCTTCATCTCTGGCTTTGGTTTCTATTGATGGAGAACCTAGTTGTCATCAAGAAGAAATTAAGGTATTTGGAAGTGGTCAATGGAAAAAATCTATGAAAGAAGAAATGGATTCCCTAGAGAGGAATAAAACATGGGACTTGGTAGAAATTCCAAAGGAAAGGAAGGTCGTCGACTGCAAGTGGGTCTACAAACTAAAAAATGGATTTGATGATAAAGTTGAAAGGTATAAAGCAAGACTGGTAACAAACGGGTATTCTCAAAAGGAAGGTATTGATTTTCATGAAATATTTTCACCAGTTGTGAAGCTTGTTTCAGTTCGTGTTGTGTTAGCACTAGTTGTTTTACTTGATCTTGAGTTAGAGCATCTAGATGTTAAAACATTGTTTCTACATGGAGATTTGGATGAGGATAGATATATGGAACAACCAGAAGGGTTTGTTCAGGATCGCAATAAGAGGCTTGTTTGCAAACTCAAGAAGTTATTGTATGGCCCGAGATAGTCTCCCAGGAAATGGTACAAGAAGTTTGATTCCTTCGGTATCTTAGAGGCACAAGTAATTATTCTATCACCTATGATGGTTCCAATGATTCAATTTACAGTTATGTAGATTTAAATTTTGCAGCTAACTTGGACAAAAGGAGATCCACTTCAGGATATGTCTTTATTCTTCCAGGAGGACCTATTATTTGGATGTCAAAGCTTCAAAATGTAGTTTCTTTATCCACTATCGAGGAAGAATATATGGCTGCTTCACATGCATGTAAGGAGGCAATTTGGTTAAAAGGTTTGTTGGGTGACTTTGGAAGGATGCAGGCCAAGGTGAAAGTATTTTGCGATAGTCAAAGTGTTATTCATTTGGCTACCAATCCTGCTTATCACAGTAAGATGAAGCATATTTCTATCAAATACCATTTTGTAAGACAAGTTGTTGGTGAAGGGGGAGTGGCTTTGGAAAAGGTCCATACAAAAGTGAATTCTACAAACATGTTTACGAAACAAATTTTGTTAGAGAAGCTACGATGGTGTTTGGATTCTCTTGGCTTGCATAAAAGGTGATGAATTAATTTGGGCATGATATATCAGGTAAATTGTTGTCAAGGTGAATATTGTTGAAAACGTGCCTACTAATTTCCAATTCGGTAGCATGCACATGCACATCAACTAAATTTAGAATGTGCATGCATGCACTCTTTAGTGAACAATTTGTGTAACTGGTGGATCTTATTATAATACATTTTCCTAACTGTTTGAGAGATGCTATATATACGATAATACCCATAGAGGTTAGGAGTGTGTGAGCAAGACACAATATTTTGGAGTGCAGTGTGTGTGTAGAGAAGAGAGGATGGTTGTATGCATGTGTTGGCTATTGTAATTCTCCCTTGAATAATAAGAATATTGATTATCATTGCCCCGTATTTTTTTCTTGTATTGGGTTTCCATGTAAATCATTGTGTCAATTGTGTGATTGTTGTTGTGTCTGGTTTAATCTTGGTTTTATTTCATTTTCTATTAGAATGTTGTTATGTTTATGCTTCCATTGCCTAAAAATCTGTTTGAAGAGGTGATTTGGCTAACTGTTTCACATAAGTTTAACATTCTGGACTTGCAAAGTATTATTGCCCAAGAAATCAATTTAAACCTGGGGATCAAGAGTTCTAATGTTGAGAGAAGTTCTATTGTTCTTTTCATGAAAAATATGAGACTCTCTAATTATATGAAGGAAAATAAATTTCTTCTGATACTGGATGATATGTGGAATCCAATCAAAATGGAAGAACTGGGAATCCCCTTCGGAAATGATAAAGGTATTAGAGTGGTAATATCCACTTGCCATAGATATGTGATTCAAGAATTCGGAGCAGATGAGAGCTACTGCATACCAATACGACCCCTTTCCCCAAAGGAAGGATGGAAATTGTTTTGCAGAAAATCTTTCAAAAACCATGGTGCTCTGACAAAAAGGATAGGGGAGGGAGTGGTAAAGAGCAGAGACAAAATCCTTTTAATGGAAATAGGACGCATGTGCGTAAAACTGTAAATAAATTAGTAGAACGTTCCTTGTTTGAGTATGTTAGCAAAGATATGTTGTGGGTGGTTTCTTGGCGAAAGGACTGCATAAAATTTCACGATGTTGTTCGTGATATGGCACTATATATTGCTGAAAAGGAAGGGAAATGTTTATTTAGAACAAGTCAAAAGATGGATGAGTTTCCAGTAGAAGAAATGATGGATGGTTATAAACGAATGGAAATTTGCTATTATAATGATACTGCATCTCTGCCAACATATCTCTGATTCCCCAAACTTCAAACTTTGATCTTAGCCCCAATTTTTTCATCTTAGCAGCTGTACAGAGCTAGAATAGTTGCCATGTACAATAGAAAATCTTAAAAATCTCAAGAATTTAGATTTAAATAATTGTTACAGGTTAGCGGGGATTCCACGTGAGATCTCTCAACTTACGTCATTGAACAAGCTAGAATTGTTCTCATTGAATTTGGGTATGAAGGAAGCATAGAGAGGTATGTGCAGTTTGAAGGATTTTACAAATTTTCCAAATTTGATGGAGCTTAGTGTGCATGTAAAGCCGAGAATTATAGTAGATGGAATAAGGTTGGGAATAAAATTGGATATAATGGGAACTTGGTTGGAGATGAAGCATTTGGTATTGCACTTTGGTATCCCAAGTTGTTGGGATGATGTAATGGAATATCTTCCCATGGACATGCAAAACATGAAGAACCTGGAGATATTTGATCTTTGAGGGCACCAAGGAATAAGTTTACCCAATTGTATTTGTGACTTTAAATGACTAGAGAAGTTGTATTTTCTCTATTCTAACAATCTATAGGAGCTTCCACCAATTGGATATATTTTCAAATTTAAGGGTATTTACAATCGATGGGTGCCCTAAAGTGAGGGGGTATTGACAATCGATGGGCTCCCTAAAGTGAGGGAGTTGGGGATTAGGGGAAGTGTTGGTGGATTTCAGATGTTGGAGCGCTTGTCTATTGAACAAATGAATAGGTTAGAGAGTATATAAAGCTCAAATGTTGTGTGGATGGAGGGTACAATGCCCAAACTTCAAACCTTATATATAGATGAATGCAGAGCATTGAAGAGACTGTCCATAGAAATAGAGAAGCTCTCCAATTTAAAGGACATATAAATTGACAAAGATGTATGGAAGAGATCAATCAAATGAGATAATAGAAAAAAACATATTTCTTAAAGAAAGGGTTAGGATATTTTAGAATATCCATTAGTTGATGAAATGGTATTAATGATTGGGTTAGGATATTTTAGAATATTAATTGATAAAATGTTATTAAATTTTTTTTTTTTTTTGAGAATGTAACACTGTAGGTTGTAATGAAGAAAGAATCTTTATAATATGTGCAAAGCTTGTACTCAAAAAATAATTTCCTGAAATATAGAATCAATATTCCAAGTGTCTTTTACCTTTACTTTGATAATTGGTGATTCACAAATAGGCGTAAAAATAATATATCTTAAAAATTAGTATGTGCTATGATGATAGATTAGTCATACATTATTGATTGTCCATGTTTATATGAATAAAATAAAGACATATAAACCGATGTATTTATGTCCAAAGTCTTGAGGAATTAAGTCATCCCTTGGTCAATTTTTAGGTGTGTAGAATGAAATATATTTATATGGATTTATCAAAAACTTGAATATGCCAAATTTGAATTTATTAAAGGATTAAAAATAAAAATAAAAATATTATTATAGTAGAATTTTTGAAGTAAAATTTTTATTTTATTTTTATGCTTAAAGTATATTTGATTTATGATTATTATATATAAGATGTCATGAATTATTTTGACACAATACACTTGTGATTTTTAAAGGTCCTTAATATTAAAGCATACACTATAATGGTTTCCACTATACTAAGGTAATTATCATCTATTTTCCCTTTAACAAATCTAAGAATATTTTCCCTTTAACAAATATAAGAATAGTATTTGCATTTTTATTATGAAAACTAGAATAAAAATGGCATCTAAATACTAAGGTAATTATCATCTATTTTTCCTTTCACAAATCTAAGAATATTTCCCCTTTAACAAATATAAGAATAGCATTTGCATTTTTATTATGAAAACTAGAATGAAAATGGCATTGAATTTTAAGTATCTACCTTACTATACTATAGAGAAGAAAGTTAAATAAATGGCTCTTGGGATTTGTATTGAGATGGTTAGCTTTGGAATTGATCCAGATTATTTTCGGCATGAAATAAGAGCGAAGATATAATAAAGAAATGCAGAGATATATCGCACATATTCAATAATATAACAGAAATGTATCAAAGATGCAACCATAAACACAAATATAAAGTAATACACAATTTCTATTAATGAAAGAAATGTACAGAGACTGTAAAAATACAGAGTGAAAGACTCGCTAGAATGGTGGCAACTTATCTCTGAGAAGAGATGGGACGGCTACTCGTATTCGCAAGAAGATGATTACAATGATGCTCTAAATAAGTAGGAATGCCAAAAAACCTATACATCCAAAAAACCTAACCCCGGGAGATGAAGTGCCAAAAGTCATGTGGGCCCCATTTGGGTAAGTTGGTGCATCAACTTCCTGGGGTCGTAACTTTTGCATACGATCTTTGTTTTAGGCATATGATAGCTCATTGGAAAGGTATCATTGAGGAGATTCATTTTGGGGGCTCAATCATGCCTTCATATATCATTAAGGACCTTGATCTCGAAAAACCTTCATTTAGGCCCTCAAAATGGCCCTGAAAGTTAAAAACTGCTAAAAATAGTAAATTGCCAAAATTGCCAGAAAATTGTTTTCAGCCAGTTGGAAAAGGTGGGTGGACACCAATATCCACCTGGATCAATCCTCCATCCTTAGGAAGCAATGGTCTCCATTGCGTTGAGTTCCCAGGGGAGAGGGAAAAGCGCTTGTTGAATCTACATCTTGGTGAGCTGCGTGCCTTCCTCGAGATGTCGCGCTGCTCAATTTGTGGAAGTATGTCACGAACTAGTTGAGGCAGAGGCTGTTCAACAAGTCGGGATACATGAGAGGACGATGTGCAGAAGGAATCTTTGTGCTTTGCTGCAACCTTGTCGAAATTCTTCTGTTGGATAGAAGGTGCTTGGGCCGAGGCTGTAGTGGTTGCAGTGTCCTTTTGAACAAATTGTAAAGAAGCTGAATTTTGCAGTATGAGATACTACCTTGCGACAATTTTTAGGTGGAACAGTAGTCAGAACTACCTCTGGTATTCTGTAGAGATGACTCCCCAGAGAAACAATGACACTGCGGGGTCAAGACTCATAAACAACATGGCACTTCCACATATATAGCTGGCCCAAGAGAACATCACAGACATCTAGTGGTTCAACATCACATAATACCTCATCCTTGAAGGGATGGATGTCGCATGAAAATTGATAGTGTTGGCTACACAAAGATCTCGTCCTTGGCAAAGCCACCCGATGCTATATGGCTGCAGGTGTGGTGTTGTCGACAATCCAAAATGTTTGACGACCTCTGCTGAGATGAGGTTCTTCTGGCTTCCATTATCAACAATAAAAGGCAGTGGGTTCTCCTTCACCCACATCTGTGAATGAAAAAGGCGCTCCCCCTCTTCAGGATCTATTGGTTCGTCTGGTTGAATTGCTGCGATCACGACAATAACAGTGGGGTTTGCATCAATGATCTATCCTTTACTAGTATTTTTAGAATCAGATTCTGAATTAGGCTTTGACTCCTTGTCTTTGATCTCGACCACTAATGACTATTTTGAGCAACATTCATCGGTATTGTGCCAGGGGATTTTATGGAAATCGCACCATTTTTCAGTGTCCTTCTTTGTCTTTCTGTGACCCTTCCTTTCCTGTGACTTGGACTGGTTTTCCGGAGACTGTTTGTTAGGGCCATCTTTGTCATACATTGGTTGCTGCATATTTGTAGACCTGAAATCCCGTTTGTTCTAGTGCTTAAATTTTTTTCTCTATTTTAACAACATATCGATAAGTAACACCAAGAGATGAGATGTCTAGAAAATCCATTTCAGTTTGGATGTATCTGTGTAGAGCCCCACGGTATTTTAGAACAAAATGTCGTTCGGAGTCTTTGATACATAGCTTGGTGCACAAGGTATGGAAGGTATTGGTGAACTCTAGAACTGCTTGGCCCCTCTCTTGCTACAGTGTGGTCTATCTCATGTACTGGTCCTCATAGTTGCCAACAGGGTAATACTATTCCTTTAATACATCCACAAAAAAATACCAAGTGGGCTCGACCCCATATATTCCAGACTCATCTATGGAAATTTTATCCTAGTATGTTTCCCACCAATGTTTGACATGAGAGAGAGCTTTAAGGAGTGCGAAGGTGATCTTTTCTCTATTGGAAAAATTGTGAACAAAGAAATACCCTTCTAGCAAATTTAACCATATATAGCACTTCCACATATATGGCTAGCCCAAGAGAACATCACAGACATCTAGTGGTGGAACATCACATAATACCTCATCCATGAAGGGTTGGATGCCATATGACAATCGACATTACTGGCTGACACGAAGATCTCGTCCTTAGCGAAGCCACCCGATGCTATATGGCTGCGGGTGTGGTGTTTTTGACAATCCCAACTGTTTGACGACCTCTATTGATATGAGGTTCTTCTGGCTTCTGCTATCAACAATAAAATGCAACGGATTCTCCTTCACCCACATCTGTGAATGAAAAAGGCGCTCCCCCTCTTCAGGATCTGTTGGTTCTTCTAGTTGAATTGTTGTGGTTGTGAAAATAACAGTGGGGTCTGCGTCAATGATCTGTCCTTTATCAGTATTTTCATAATTAGATTCTGAATCAGGGTTCGTATCCTTGTCTTTGATCTCGGCCACCAATGATTGTTTTAAGCGACATTCATCGGTGTTGTGCAAGGGGATTTTATGGAAATCGCACCATTTTCCAGTGTCCTTCTTTGTCTTTCCGTGACCCTTCTTTTCCTGTGGCTTGAACTGGTTTTCATGAGACTATCTATTAGGGCCGTCTTTGTCATACTTTGGCTGTTGGATGTTTGAAGACCTGAACTCTCGTTTGTTCTGGAGCTTAAAATTTTGCTCAATTTTTACAACATATCGATAAGAAGCACTGAGAGATGAGATGTCTAGAAAATCCATTTCAGTTTGGATGTATCTGTGTAGAGCCCCATGGTATCTCAGAACCAAATGTTGTTCGGAGTCTTTGATACCCAACTTGGTGCAAAAAATATGGAAGGTATTAGTGAAATTCAAAACTGCTTGGCCCCTCTCTTGCCGAAGTGTGGTCCATCTCATGTACTGGTCCTCATAGTTGCCAACAGAGTAATACTGTTCCTTTACCACATCCACACAAAAAATCCCAAGTGGGCTTGACCCCATATATTCCAGACTCCTCTATCGAACTTTGATCCCAGTAATTTTCCCACCAATTTTTGACATGAGGGAGATATTTAAGGAGTGCGAAGGTGATCTTTTGTTTGTCAAAAAAATTTTGAACAGATAAATACCCTTCTACCATTTTTAACCATTTTTCTAGGGCTTCTGCATCTATATGTCCTTCAAATACAGGAATATCAAAATTAACTTGTACTGTGAAAGGTGAGGTGCCTCCAAAGTGGTTTCTTGATGAAGATGTGTTTGATGCTATCGGGAGGCATTGAAGGATGTGGGAAAAATTCTCCATCATTTCATCCCTCTGTCATGTGAGAGCTTGCTCAAGCAACCGACTGATAGAATCGCCTGCTCCGTCGTTTTTATTTTCTTCTGCCATTAATGGTTTCTTGGGTGTGTGAGAGCAATTTTCCTCAAGAGAGACAAGCTCAAGACTCAACTTTATATACTCAAACCTCATCGGGGACATGCACTAAAAAACGATCAAGAGAAGCCTGCTCTAATACCACTGATCCAGATTATTTTCGGCACGAAATGAGAGCGGAGATATAATAAAGAAATGCAGATATATATCAAATATATTCAATAATATAACAAAAATGTATCATATATGCAACTATAAACATAGATATACAGTAATACACGATTTCTATTAATGAAAGAAATGTACAAAGACTGTAAAAATACAGAGTGAAAGACTCGCTAGAATAGTGGCAGCTTATCTCTAAGAAGAGATGTGACGGTTGCTCGCATTCACAAGAAGATGATTAAAATGAGGCTCTGGAGGCCCTTTTACAATAATTAGGAATACCAAAAACCATAGACATCCAAAAAACCTAACACTAGGAGATGAAGCGCCAAAAGTCATGTGGGCCCCGTTTGTGTAAGTTGGTGCATCAACTTCCCGGGCTCGTAACTTTTGCATACAATCTCCGTTTTAGGCATATGATATCTCGTTGGAAAGGTATCGTTGAGGAGATTTATTTTGGGGGACCAATAATTCCTTTGATTATAATTAAGAACCTCGATCGTGAAAAACCTTCATTTAGGCCCTCAAAATGGCCCCGGAAGTTAAAAACTGCTAAAAATAGTAAATTGCCAAAATTGCCAGAAAATTGTTTTGAGCTAGTTAGAAAAGGTGGGTGGCCATCGATATCCACCTGGATCAATCCTCCCTCCTTAGGAAGCAATGGTCTCCATTGCGTTGAGTTCTTGGGGGAGAGGGAAAAGCGCTTGTTGAATCTGCATCTTGGTGAGATGCTTGCTTTGCTGGAGATGTCACGCTGCTCAATTTGTGGAAGTATGTCATGAACCTGTTGAGGCTAAGGTTGTTCAACAAGTCAGGCTACATGAGAGGACGGTGTGCAGAAGGAATCTTTGCGCCTTGCTGCAACCTTTTTGACCTTCTTCTGTTAGATAAAAGGTGCTTGGGGTGAGGCTGTAGTGGTTGCAGTGTCCTTCTGTTCCCCTTTTGAACAAATTGTGAAGAAGCTAAATTTTGCAGTATGAGATACTACCTTGCGACACTTTTTAGATGGAATAGTAGTCGGAAATACCTCTGGTATTCTGTAAGGATGACCCCCTAGAGAAAAAATGACATTGCAGGGTCGAGACTCATACACAACATGGCACTTCCACATATATGGTTGGCCCAAGAGAACATCACAGACATCTAGTGGTGCAACATCACATAATACCTCATCCTTGAAGGGCTGGATGCTGTATGACAATCGACATTGCTGGCTGACATGAAGATCTCGTCCTTGGCAAAGCCACCTGATGCTATATGGTTGCGGGTGTGGTGTTGTCAACAATCCCGACTATTTGATGACCTCTGCTAAGATGAGGTTCTTCTGGCTTCCGCTATCAACAATAAAATTCAGCGGGTTCCCCTTCACCCACATCTATGAATGAAAAAGGTGCTCCCCCTCTTTAGGATCTATTGGTTCTTCTGGTTGAATTGCTACGATCACGACAATAACAGTGGACTATGCGTCAATGGTCTATCCTTTACCAGTATTTTCAGAATCATATTTTGAATAAGGGTTCAGCTCCTTGTCTTTGATCTTGGCCACCAATGACTGTTTTGAGTGACATTCATCGGTGTTGTGCTAGAGGCTTTTATGGAAATCACACCATTTTCCGGTGTCCTTCATTGTCTTTCCATGACCCTTATTTTTATGTGGCTTGGACTGGTTTTCAGGAGACTGTTTATTAGGGCCGTCTTTGTTATACTTTGATTGTTGCAGATTTGCAGACCTGAACTCCAGTTTGTTCTGGTGCTTAAATTTTTGCTCGATTTTTACAACATATTGATAACCAGCACCGAGAGATGAGATGTCTATAAAATCCATTTCAGTTTGGATGTATCTGTGTAGAGCCCCATGGTATTTCAGAATGAAATGTCATTTAGAATCTTTGATACCCAGTTTGGTGCACAAGGTATGGAAGGTATTGGTGAAATTTGAAACTTCTTGGCCCCTCTCTTGCTGCAGTGTGGTCCATCTCATGCACTGATCCTCATAGTTGCCAACAGGGTAATACTGTTCCTTTAACGCATCCACAAAAAAATCCCAAGTGGGCTCGACCCCATATATTCCAGAATCCTCTGTGGAAATTTGCTCCTAGTATGTTTCCCACCAATGTTTGACATGAGGGAGAGATTTAAGGAGTGCGAAGGTGATCTTTTCTCTGTCGGAAAAATTGTGAACAGAGAAATACCCTTGTAGAAGATTTAACAACTTTTCTAGGGCTTATGCATCTATCTGTCCTTCAAATACAGGAATATCAAAATTAACTTGTACCTTGAAAGGCGAGGTGCCTCCAAAGTGGTCGCTTGATGAAGATGCGCCTGATGCTATCGAGAAGCATTGAAGGATGTGGGAAAAATTCTCCATCATTTTGTCCCTCTGTCGCGTGATAGCTTGCTCAAGCAACAGATTGATAGGATCGTTTGCTCTGTCATTTTTATTTTCTTCTGCCATTGAGGGTTTCTTGGGTGTGAAAGAGAGATTGTACTCAAGAGAGACAAGCTTGAGACCGAACTTTATATACTCGGACCTCGTCAGGGACATGCACTGAAAAATGATTAAGAGCAACCTGCTCTGATACCACTGATCCAGATTATTTTCGGCACGAAATGAGAGTGGAGATATAATAAAGAAATGCAAAGATATATCACAGATATTCAATAATATAACAGAAATGTATCATAGATTCAACCATAAACACATATATACATTAATACACAATTTCTATTAATGAAAGAAATGTACAGAGACTGTAAAAATAGAGAGTGAAAGACTCGCTAGAATGGTGACAACTTATCTCTGAGAAGAGATGTGACGGCTACTTGCATTTGCAAGAAGATGATTGCAATGAGGCTCTGAAGGCCCTTTTACAATAAGTAGGAATGCCAAAAACCCTATACATCCAAAGAACCTAACCCTAGGAGATGAAGCAACAAAAGTCATGTGGGCCCCATTTGGGTAAGTTGGTGCATAAACTTCCCGGGGTCGTAACTTTTGCATACGATCTTTGTTTTAGGCATATGATAGCTAGTTGGAAAGGTATCATTGAGGAGATACATTTTGGGGTCTTAATATTGCCTTCAGCTACCATTGAGAACCTTTATTGTGAAAAAATTTCATTTAGGCCCTCAAAATGGCCTCGGAAGTTAAAAACTACTAAAAATAGTAAATTACCAAAATTGCCAGAAAATTGTTTTGAGATAGTCGGAAAAGGTGGGTGGCCATCGATATCCACCTAGATAAATCCTCCCTCCTTAGGAAGAAATGGCCTCCATTGCATTGAGTTCCCGGGGGAGAGGGAAAAGCGCTTGTTAAATCTGCATCTTGGTTAGCTGCTTGCCTTGCTGGAGATGTCATGTTGCTCAATTTTTGGAAGTCTGTCACAAACCTCTTGAGGCTGAGGTTGTTCAACAAGTTGGGATACATGAGAGGACGGTGTTCAGAAGAAATATTTGTGCTTTTCTGCAACCTAGTCGACCTTCTTCTGTTGGATAGAAGGTGCTTGGGGTGAGGCTGTAGTGGTTGCAGTGTCTTTTTGTTCCTCTTTTGAACAGATTGTGAAGAAGATGAATTTTGCAATATGAGATACTACCTTGTGACACTTTTTAGGTGGAAAAGTAGTTGAAACTACCTCTGGTATTCTATAGAGATGACCCCCCAGAGAAACAATGACACTGTGGGGTCGAGAATAATAAACAACACATCACTTCCACATATATGGCTGGCCCAAGAGAACATCACAAACATCTAGTGGTGCAACATCGCATATTACCTCATCCTTGAAGGGTTGGATGCCGTATGAAAATCAACATTATTGGCTGACACGAAGATCTCGTCCTTGGTAAAGCCACCTGATATTGTATGGATGTGGGTGTGGTGTTCTTGACAATCCCAACTGTTTGACAACCTCTGCTGATATGAGGTTCTTCTGGCTTCAACTATCAACAATAAAATGTAGTGGGTTCCCCTTCACCCACATCTGTGAATGAAAAAGGTGCTCCCCCTCTTCAGTATATGTTGGTACTTCTGGTTGAATTGTTGCAGTCGCGACAATAGCAGTGGGGTATGTGTCAATGATCTGTCCTTTACCAATATTTTAAGAATCAGATTCTGAATCAGGGTTCGGCTCCTTGTCTTTGATCTCGACCAGCAATGAATATTTTGAGTGACATTCATCGGTGTTGTGCCAGGTACTTTTATGGAAATCATGCCATTTTCCGGTGTCCTTCTTTGTCTTTCCGTGACCCTTCTTTTCCTGTGGCTTGGACTGGTTTTTGAGAGACTGTTTGTTAGGGTCGTCTTTTTCATACTTTGGTTGTTGCGTATTTGCAGACCTGAACTCCTGTTTGTTCTGGTGCTTAAATTTCTACTCGATTTTAATAGCATATTGATAAGCAACACCGAAAGATGATATGTCTAGATAATCCATTTCAGTTTGGATGTATCTGTGTAAATCCCCACGATATTTCAAAACCAAATGTCATTCAGAGTCTTTGATACCCGGCTCGGTGTACAAGGTATGGAAGGTATTGGTGAACTACGGAATGGCTTGGCCCCTCTCTTTCCGCAATGTGGTCCATCTCATGTACTGGTCCTCATAGTTGCCAATCGGGTAATACTGTTCCTTTACCGCATCCACAAAAAAATCCCAAGTGGGCTCAACCCCATATATTCCAGACTCCTTTGGTGAAATTTTCTCCCATTAATTTTCCCACCAATGTTTGACATGAGGGAGAGCTTTAGGTTGTGCAAATGTGATCTTTTCTCTGTCGGAAAAATTGTGAACAAATAAATACCCTTCTAGCATATTTAACCATTTTTCTAGGGCTTTTGCATCTATCTGTCCTTCAAATACAGGAATATCAAAATTAACTGGTACCTTGAAAGGCAAGGTCCCTCCAAAGTGGTCACTTGATGAAGATGTTCCTGATGCTATCGGGAGAGGTTGAAGGATGTGCGAAAAATTCTCCATCATTTCGTCCATCTGTCGCGTGAGAGATTGCTCAAGAAATAGACTGATAGGATCGTATGTTCCATCGTTTTTATTTTATTCTCCCATTGAGGGTTTCTTGGGTGTGTGAGAATGATTTTTCTCAAGAGAGACAAGCTCAAGACCCAAATTTATATACTCAGACCTCATCCTACACATGCACTGAAAAACGATCAAGAGCAGCTTGCTCTGATACCACTGATCCAGATTATTTTCGGCACAAGATGAGAGCGGATATATAATAAAGAAATGAAAAGATATATCGAAGATATTCAATAATATAACAAAAATGTATCACAGATGCAACCATAAACACAAATATATAGTAATACATGATTTCTATTAATGAAAGAAATGTACAGAGACTATAAAAATAAAGAGTGAAAGACTCGCTAGAATGGTGGCAGCTTATCTCTGAGAAGAGATGTGATGACTACTCCCATTCGCAAGAACATGATTACAATGAGGCTCTAAAGGCCCTTTTACAATAAGCAGGAGTGCCAAAAACCCTAGACATCCAAAAAACCTAAGCCTAGGAGATGAAGCTCCAAAAGTCATGTGGGCCCCGTTTGGGTAAGTTGGTGCATCAACTTCCCGGGGTCGTAGCTTTTGCATACTATCTTCATTTTAGGCATATGATAGCTCATTGGAAAGGTATTGTCGAGGAGATTCATTTTGGGGGATAAATCATTCCTTTTTATATCATTGAGAACCTTGTTATTGAAAATCCTTCATTTAGGCCCTCAAAATGGCCCCGAAAGTTAAAACCTGCTAAAAATAGTAAATTGTCAAAATTGCTAGAAAACTATTTTGAGCCAGTCGGAAAAGGTGGGTGGCCACCAATATCCACCTAGATCAATCCTCCCTCCTTAGGAAGAAATTTTCTCCATTGCGTTGAGTTTCCATAGGAGAGGGAAAAGCGCTTGTTGAATCTGCATCTTGGTGAGCTGCTTGCCTAGCTAGAGATGTCGCGTTGCTCAATTTGTGGAAGTCTGTCACGAACCTGTTGAGGTTGAGGTTGTTCAACAAGTCAGGCTATATGAGAGGATGGTGTGCAAAAGAAATCTTTGTGATTTTCTGAACCTTGTCGACCTGCTTCTGTTGGATAGAAGGTGCTTGGGGCGAGGTTGTAATGGTTGCAGTGTCCTTCTGTTCCCCTTTTGAACAGATTGTGAAGAAGTTGAATTTTGCAGTATGAGATACTACCTTGTGACACTTTTTTGGTGGAACAGTAGTTGGAACAACCTCTGGTATTCTGTAGAGATGACCCCCTAGAGAAATAATGACACTGTAGGGTCGAGACTCATAAAAAACATGGCGCTTCCACATATATGGCTAGCCCAAGAGAACATCACAGAAATCTATTGGTGCAACATTACCTAATACCTCATCCTTGAAGGGATGGATGTCGTATGAGAATTGACAATGTTGGCTGACACTAAGATATCATCCTTGGCGAAGCCACCCGATGTTGTATGGTTGCAGGTGTGGTGTTATCGACAATCCCAACTGTTTGATTACCTCTGTTGAGATGAGGTTATTCTGGCTTCCTCTATAAACAATAAAATGCAGCGGGTTCCCCTTCACCCACATCTATGAATGAAAAAGGCGCTCCCCCTCTTCAATATATGTTGGTTCTTCTGGTTGAATTGTTGTGGTTGCGAAAATAGCAGTGGGGTCTGCGTCAATGATCTGTCATTTACAAGTATTTTCAATATCAGATTCTGAATCAAGGTTTGGATCCTTGTCTTTGATCTCAGCCACCAATGACTATTTTGAGCAACATTCATCGGTGTTGTGCCAAGGTATTTTATGGAAATCGCACCATTTTCCGGTGTCCTTCTTTGTCTTTCTGTGACCTTTCCTTTCCTGTGGATTGGACTGGTTTTCGGGAGACTATTTGTTAGGGCTATATTTGTCATACTTTGGTTGTTGCGGATTTGCATACCCAAACTCCTGTTTGTTCTGGTGCTTAAATGTATGCTCAATTTTAACATCATATCAATAAGCAACACCAAGAGATGAGATGTCTAGAAAATCCATTTCAGTTTGGATGTATCTGTGTAGAGCCCCATGGTATTTCAAAACCAAATATTGTTTGGAGTTTTTGATACCTAGCTAGGTGCGCAAGGTATGGAAGGTATTGGTGAACTCCGACACTGCTTGGCCCCTCTCTTTCCGCAGTGTGGTCCATCTCATGTACTTGTCCTCATAGTTGCCAACAGGGTAATATTGTTCCTTTACCGTGTCCACAAAAAAATACCAAGTGGGCTCAGCCCCATATATTCCAGACTCCTCTGTGGAACTTTTCTCCAAGTAAGTTTCCCACCAATGTTTGGCATGAGGGAGAGATTTAAGGAGTGCGAAGGTGATCTTTTCTCTTTCGGAAAAATTTTGAACATAGAAATACCCTTCTAGCAGATTTAACCATTTTTCTAGGGCTTTTGCATCTATCTGTCCTTCAAATACAAGAATATTAAAATTAAATTGTACCTTGAAAGGTGAGGTGCCTCCAAAGTGGCCGCTTGATGAAGATTCACCTGATGCTATCGGGAGGCATTGAAGTATTTGGGAAAAATTCTCCATCATTTCGTCCCTCTCTCGCATGAGAGCTTGCTCAAGAAATAGACTGATAGGATCATCTGCTCTGTCGTTTTTATTTTCTTCTATCATTGAGGGTTTCTTGGGTGTGTGAGAGAAATTTTCCTCAAGAGATACAAGATCAAGACCCAACTTGCTACACTTGGACCTCGTAAGGGACATGCACTGAAAAACAATCAAGAGAATCCTCCTCTGATACCACTGATCTGGATTATTTTCGGCACGAAATGAGAGTGGAGATATAATAAAGAAATGTAGAAATATATTGCATATATTCAATAATATAATAGAAATGTATAATATATGAAACCTTAAACATAGATATACATTAATACATGATTTCTATTAATGAAAAAATGTACAGAGACTGTAAAAATACAGAGTGAAAGACTCGCTAGAATAGTGGCAGCTTAACTCTGAGAAGAGATGTGATGGCTACTCACATTCGGAAGAAGATGATTACAATGAGGCTCTGTAGGCCCTTTTACAATAAGTAGAAATACCAAAAACCCTAGACATCCAAAAAACCTTACCCTAGGAGATGAAGCGCCAAAATTCATGTGGGCCCCGTTTGGGTAAGTTGGTGCATCAACTTCCCAAGGTCGTAACATTTGCATACGATCCTTGTTTTAGGCATATGATAGCTCGTTCAAAAGGTATCATCAAGGAGATTCATTTTGGGGGTTCAATCATTTCTTCAAATATCATTGAGAACCTTGATCTCGAAAAACCTTCATTTAGGCTCTCAAAATGGTCCCGGAAGTTAAAAACTGCTAAAAATAGTAAATTGCCAAAATTGTCAGAAACTTATTTTGAGCCAGTCGAAAAAGGTGGGTGGCCAGCAATATCCACCTAGATCAATTCTCCCTCTTTAGGAATCAATGGTATCCATTGCGTTGAGTTCCCAGGGGAGAGGGAAAAGCGCTTGTTGAATCTGCATCTTGTTGAGTTGTTTTTCTTGCTAGAGATGTCCCGCTGCTCAATTTGTGGAAGTCTGTCAGGAACCTATTGAGGCTGAGGTTGTTCAAAAAGTTGGTTTACATGAGAGGATGGTGTGCAAAAGGAATATTTTCTCTTTGCTGCAACCTTGTCGATCTGCTTCTGTTGGATAGAAGGTGCTTGGAGTGAGGCTGTAGTGGTTGCAGTGTCCTTATGTTCCCCTTTTGAACAAATTGTGAAGAAGTTGAATTTTGCAGTATGAGATACTACGTTGCGACACTTTGTAGGTGGAACAATATTCAAAACTACCTCTGGTATTCTGTAGAGATGACCCTTAGAGAAACAATGACACTATGGGGTCGAGACTCATAAACAACTTGGCGCTTCCACATATATGGTTGGCCCAAGAGAACATCACAGACATCTAGTGGTGAAACATCACATAATACCTCATCCTTGAAGGGTTGGATGTCGTATGAAAATTGACATTGTTGGATAACATGAAGATCTCATGCTTGGTGAAGCCACCCGATGTTCTATGGCTGTGGGTGTGGTGTTGTCAATAATCCCAACTGTTTGACGACCACTGTTGAGATGAGGTTATTTTGGATTCCACTATCAACAATAAAATGCAGCGGGTTCCCCTTCACCCACATCTGTGAATGAAAAATATTCTCACCATCTTCATGATCTATTAGTTATTTTGGTTGAATTGTTGTGGTCGTGACAATAACAGTGGGGTCTGCATCAATGATCTGTCCTTTACCAGTATTTTCAGAATCAGATTTTGAATCAGGGTTCGACTTCTTATATTTGATCTCGTCCACCAATGACTATTTTGAGTCACATTCATTGGTGTTGTGCCAGGGGATTTTATGGAAATTGCACCATTTTTCGATGTCCTTCTTTGTCTTTCCATGACCCTTCTTTTCCTATGGCTTGGACTGGTTTTCGAGAGACTGTTTGCTACGGTCGTCTTTGTCATACTTTGATTGTTGTGGATTTGTAGACCCGAACTCTCGTTTGTTTTAGTGCTTAAATTTCTTCTTTATTTTAACAACATATTGATAAGTAGCACTGAGAGATGAGATATCTAGAAAATCCATTTCAGTTTGGATGTATCTGTGTAGAGCCCCATGGTATTTCAGAACCAAATGTCGTTCGGAGTCTTCGATACCCTGCTTGGTGCACAAGGTATGAAAGGTATTGGTGAACTCCGGAACTGCTTGGCCCCTCTCTTGCCGCAGTTTGGTCCATCTCATGTACTGGTGTTATTGGACTAATCGGTAGGTGCAGACACTAATAGATCTCCCTAGATCCACCTGGATCTAGAACAAAATAGGACAGGACATGACTCTTTCCCTAAGTTTTGACCATTGAATTAGCTAGTATGGAGGAACAAGTAACATACCTTTGTATCGCTTCCTAGGGTTTCTGTTGCTCCCGCTTCACTCCGGTGCTCTCGTGAAGTCAAGACCAAGACAAAACAAACCAACCAAAGTGAAGATAGCAAAGTATATTCAACTGTCAACTTATGTGTATGATCAAGGAATTACACAATAAAGTGAGAATAGCTTTATAGGAAAAGAACATGCCACTGTATCATATTAATTGAAAGAAGAAGATTACAACCTGATCGCCTTGATGTCGCATGTTTCCTTTTGGTGGCTCTTGGCTCCAACACACACACTTACTCAATCTTTGTATGAAGAAGATCAAATCCTCTTGATAGACTTGCTAGAGTCTCCAAGCTCCTGTTCAAGCTAGGTCCTTCACACAATTCTTTCACCAATTCTCCAATGAATCTTGCTTAACCTTTTCCATGAGAATTCCATCAATATATAGGAGAGAATGAGATGGTTACTTGGATAA